>JBDJHY010239490.1:0-10867 GCA_039654485.1 Withania somnifera
TAGTTTAGGGTGGTGGGGGGCTGGACAACCTCGTGGGGAGGCTGTCCAGTGGCCTGAGAGGCCATGGAAGGGCTGGATTTGGCCAAGAAGAGAAGAAGAAATCGCCAAAGCTAGAGAGAAAATCTCTCAAGCTGCCGTGTGTGTGGGGGTTTTAGGGTTTAGGTTTTCATGGCTGTATTTAGGAAGCTTTTATGGGGAGATTTTTCCAAAGGGTGAAAAAAGAAGATAAGATGAGGGTATCTATGAATATAGAGAAAGGCTCTATGACGATTGCTGAACGTGAAATAAAGTTTTCCCAATTTTCCAAATATTCCCCAACCATGGTTGTTGATATGCATCATCAAATGGGTATGTTCGTTTCCCACTTATCCCCTCATTTTGTAAAGGACGGGAGGGAAGACACTATAATTAGTGACATGGCTATGGATCGTCTAATTGTTCACCTAGAGCAGATAGAAATTAATGTCTAAGCCGAAGGAGAGTTATTGTAATAAGAAGGCAAAGAATGGTACTTCAGAGTTTATCCAACCTAAGTTTGGAGGAGGCCACGGGTCTCAGCAATAGCAACATTTCAGGGCTCCATCCACTTCATCAGTTAGTGCCCATTCACAGAGTGTTAGGTAGTCTCAAAATCAGCTAAACAAAGCAGTGAGATCAGCATCTCAAGGTAGTGTTACTAGAGTACACCCATACACCACTTGCAGGATATGTAGTATGAGCAAACTGGGGTCAATGCCGAATTGGGAAGGATAGTTTTTTTGGGTGTGGCTAGGTTGGTCACAAGATTCAATACTACCTTTCGGTAGGTTGCAATGTTTGTGGAAAGCCGGCCACAAAGTCAAGATTATCCTTTAGGCCAACATAGAGGTGGTGGTAGTCGAGGTTAGGCCACTTTATTACGACCCAGACTCGGGTTATGATGGCACTTACAACCCACCTATAAGCAAGCCTATCACTACAGCCTGGAGAGATAAGCAATGGGACATGACAACTCTTAACTACCAACAATAAGTAAAAATATTAAATATGATCAACAACAAAACATATATATATATAGATATATCATAACCCAGCCCAAGACCTAGTGTCAATGGCATACGGAGCTACAGTGCAGAGTATCCAAAAGAAAATATACAAACATATACAAGCTCCTACAATCTACAAATTAGGACATTGCTTTCTAGGAAAAAAATAGAGCAGACAACAACTGGAGGAAGACATGATTAGCATGTACGCCGGAGGCAGTAACAATAATCTAGTCTGTAAAATCATACCTCCTCTGATGAACCATACCGGTATGTGCACTACAAAAACATTGCAGAAGTGCAGTATGATTACCACAAACATAGGTACCTAGAAGGCATCATAGGCTGATCGGGCTAAATAAAGTATAGTAAGGTAAAGGCAATGAAAGTAAAATTCGGTCAAAAAATAAGTAAATGAAATAGAAACTAACTACATAGCTAAAATCAACAATAGGTAACAGCACATAACTAAGTACAACAAAGGTAATATAAATTTTGTAAACTAGTATGTCTATGTACTTCTGTTCCATAGAATAACCAACAACCACAATGCCTCAAGAAAACCAAATACAAAAAGAGTACCTGGGCTGTAGCTGAGCATAAGAAGTAACAAGGTGAGGGATAGAGAATATAGTAACTAATCTAGCAACAATTAAGTAAAGAGTAGATATAACCCAAAAGGCCCCCTATAAGACCACTGGGTACAGACAAAAGAAAACAAACATAACCTACCGAATGCCCCATCCTACTGGTAGGTATATATAGAGCATCCAAAGACCCATCATCACCTCCCCCATAGGATCGAAGGGTACAAAAAATGTGAATAGGTAAATTCAAGGGGGTAGAAGTAAAGAAATAACCAGAGCGACTCTCAGCCTAAGCAGAGAGGTCCCACCTCCGATCAACATTTATTAGCTAAATCATGGGAGGCCCCACATAAAAATATAGCTTTTAGCTATTCATGGGAGCTCCCACCTCCAATATAACACTTATGACTTACCACGAGATGTCCCACCCTAAAACCATAACCACATTGATATATATAGATAAACAAAGACTTAGTGCAGTCTTATAATATGAAAATAGATCCATACTGCATAGCGGTCGTGGAAGTGAAGTTATAGAAACTGTTTACAGTTATGTTTAGTTTTGAAAATCTCATTTTAAGTATCACTAAGCCTTTACCATCTCACCACAACATTGACTCCCACCTAATAACCTCAACACAAGCCAACAGTGCAATGCATGCCTACAGAATAATATAGCACAAATAAATAACTATCAATATAGTCTAAATAGACTAAAGGTTACTATATAAGCATACAACTCTGTCAAAATCGTAATATAACCCAACACATGCTCTACAGTGAGAGGTTGCTCCTAACAAGGCCGAAATATCAATCTACAACCCAAAGCCCCTTACGTCCCTTCACAGGTACCCAAAATTTGTAGAAACTAAAGAATATTCACAGAGAAAGGATACTAATCTACAAACCATACCAACAACTAGTCAGAACCACACAAGTACTCTACACAAGCTAGTTTAAGAGGTAAGTAACCCTCAAGCAAAAGTCCTCATTAGGTATCCAGAAATACCTAAATATCCACAAAAGCCCAAAATATCTCGAAAATATCAAAATAATAATCTAGGGGTCAAAAGGTGATAGATGATACCTATATTTCCAAGTGTAATTCAGGCCTAAAAATGGGTCCGTGGACCCCCCATCTTGAAAAATGACTAAAAACACTAAAAGGTAGGCCTCAACTTAGGGAACTCGTAGTTCAAATTTTAGCTAAAATACACCCCTAATAGGTCCTCGATTCTCCAAAGAAAGTTTATGTAAGAAGAAAAAATATTTATAAACTTATAATGCAGAAAGAACCGAAAAACACATTTGAAAATGATGGAAAAATGATCACAAGGAAACCCCAAAACTCCACAGACAATGCCCCAAACTACTCCTTGAGAATGTTGTATAAAGATCAAGAAAATATGTGTATATAACATGGATAAAAGTTTTACATGTAAAAGAATAAAAATAGAAATTTTATATATAGGACACCAGGACTCTACAATGAATTTGGCACCCTCCCACAAATACGGAGGGCTAGGCCGACTAGGGCTTGTGAACGCTGATGGTTCACCATAATTGCAAATAGGACCAACTGGTCTGTCTTAGGAAAAAATCCCTAAGAACACGGCGAGGAGCCTGCGAACGCAGAGAAGGAGGAAAGTAGACTACCATGACTGCAACAAAGATACCTCGGACAAAGAGAAGAGCTATGAACTGCACAATTGACAACAAAAATGCAATTTTTCAACTATTCTAAAAACTCCAATGAGGGGATTAGAATAGAATCAGACACGCATTTTAACAAACCAAATATGAAAACTGCATGGAAATGATATTCTAGACTCAAAGTAATCAATAAAACGATCATACAAGGTCGTTTAAGAAAAAAGGACCCATATACAAATCTAAATAAAAATTAATTTTTCAACTTCCCATACGAGTCTCCAGAATGAGTCTAGACACCTTGAGAAGAGTACCAATAACCCTACCATCCTAAATTTGACATTTTGGACCTAATAAAAGTTTCATAATTCCTATGTAGTCCTCTGATCACCAAAATCCATCCCAGACTCGAAACTAAACTTTAACTGAACTAAATTCCCTCAAAATAGCTCAAACTCAATTGGAAAACCCTGAGAATTGATTTAATGGTCCAAATAGACCAAAGTAGGCATTTCAGAGCTAACAAAACTATTTTTATCTAGTGGTATTATGAGGGACTTTTGGGTTATATCTTTGGTTTACTTATCTTTTTGCTAGCTTAGTTACCTTATTCATATCCCTTACTAGTGAATCGGTGCTACTACTAGAACTATAGATATTAGGGTAGGGGAAAGGCCTGCACCACTCTCTAGGATTAAGTTTGTGGTAGTTCTGTCGGTATCCCACCGAACATCTGTAACATATGTTACAACATATCTTTGATGCTGTGTAAACTACGACAGAGGTACAGGAATAGTCTACGACTGTACTATTGAATCTACTATAGTTGTAGTCGACTGATTATAAGATGGGGAGTTCCAGTCAGCTGTGTATTGCCTACTATCCCTTCCTAATCTATCAAGGGAGGGTCTTTATCTATGGAAAAATCCAAAGTGGGTCTTTCTATTAATGTCAACACACGACAAGAAAAAAGAGATTAAAAAATTTCCTAAGGTACCCTATAGCCTCGCAAAAATTGGATATAAATGTCTACGTACCAATCCATAAGACTCTACTAAATACTTGCGCCAATGCCAAAGATAGCAGTAAACTTAGGTGCTCTAAATATTCTAGCCTCTGAGGTGAGGAAGATGTTAGACCACTTCCCCTATTAGAACCATCTAGGTTTTTAGGGGTAGCGAGGTAGGATCCCCATGAGTTTATTACAACCTTTGAGGAGATGTTTAGTAACTTGGAGCTACTAGAGACGCATGTGGTTAACTTCATGACCTATATGATTGAGGGACTAGCTAGTCAGTGGTAGATAATGAAAAAAGATCATAGACCATATGGCTTCCCTTAGTAACATAGAGTCATTTTAGAGAGGGCTCATGGCTAAGTATGTGCCTAGAGGAGCATATGAGAGCTATTGTAGGCTCAGTTTTCAAACTTATAGCATGGTTTCATGATGTCACTAAATACGAGGGTTGTATGTTGAGTTTTCTAGGTATGTTGGGGAGTTTTTTCCTATTGAGGATGTGCGAATCCACTACATTTCCTTTGAATTTAGACTTGACCTTTGTAGAGATGTGGAATGGTTGTTAGTGTTGAAGAATCATTTTCTTAATGTTTTTTATCATGCTTGTAGCATGGAGCATATGGATTACGGGGAAAAAGGGGACAACAATAAGAAACAGTACCACCAGGGTGGCTTTTTAGGTTCTTGATCAGTGTATACGGATTATAACGGTAGTAAGGGGTAGCAGAAGGGTTATCACCCAGTTCAGTCCAGCCAACAGTACAATGATGCACTTCAGACTTCATAAAGTAGAAAGCTTTCCAGAACCCGAGTTCAGTTTTATATAGTCATTCTGAGGAATCTAGTAGTTGAGCCAGGGGTGGAGATGGGTGATTTTATTGCGGTGTGCATAGTCACATTGCTAGATATTATCCCATGGGGGATAAGGTTGGTGGACCGGGTACATGTTTTTCTTATGGTGAGATGGGTTATATTTCCAAGGGAAATCTCAGCACAGGGTTACATAGACAACCGCTTTATAGACCATCCTTTATAGATAGTTCCACCGGTAAGAGTTTGATAGACCGCAACTCGAGGAGGCAGGAAGAAGGATAGAGTGAAGGAGCAAGGGGTAGAGAAGGAGCCACCTTCAGCTTTATTCGAGGCTGAGGCATCTGATTTCGTTATGACTGATACGTTACTTGTTTTTGGATATTTAGCTTTAGCTTTATTTGATCCTAGATCTATTTTGTCATATGTATCTGTGTATTTTTCCACTCAATTGGGTATAAATAGTGAGACTTTATTTGTATTCATTGCGTGTAACAACCCTATTGGGCAAGGACCTAGTGGTGTATTAGGTATATAGATCATGGATGTGACCTTTTAGGGGAGTAGTGCTCGTGCAAATTTGTTCAAGTTAGATATTCTGGATTTTGATGTGATTTTGTGCATGGAATGGTTATCCCCTCACCATATAATCCTAGATTTTTATGCCAGTATCGTGACTTTATTAATTCCTGGCGTACCCTTGGTAGTGTAGCAGGGGCCTACTAGCTACTCCTTTGTTCAGGTCATATCTTATCTTATGGCCCGTAGGTTTATTTCTGAGGGTTTCCTAGATTATTTGGCTTATATTTGATATGTTAGTGCTAATCCTCCCTGCCTAAGTCAGTAACTATTTGTCGTGAGTTTCTGGATATATTTCTTGCTGATTTACCTGGCCTCCCACCAAACAAGATATTGACTTTTCTATAGATGAGCCGAGCACCAGACCCATTTTTATTGCTTTTTACAGTATGGTTCCAGAAGAGCTTCGTGAGTTGAGTGTTCAACTATAGGATCTTGTTGGTAGAGGCTTCGTTCATCCTAGTGTATCACCCTAGGATGGCACAAATTATTTGTGAAAAAGAAAGATAGGAGTATAAGGATGTTTATTTACTATAGAAAGATGAAAAAGGTGACCATTAAGAACAAGTATCCCCTGCCGTATATTGTTGATTTGTTTAACTAGCTACAGGGTGCGACTATGATTTTTATGATTGACCTGAGTTCTGGTTACCATCAATTAAGGATTCGGGCTGAGGATATCCCATAGATAGCTTTCTGAATGAGATATGGGCATTTTGAGTTTCTAGTGATGTCATTTGACTCATTCCCCTACAGTCGTCATGGATTTGATGAACCGAGTGTTCAACCCCTATTTATACTCCTTTTTGATTATTTTCCTTGATGATACTTTAGTATACTCATAAACTGGATAGGAGCATGAGGAGCACCGAAGGATAGTGCTTCAAGATTTGAGGATTGAGCATCTTTATTCCAAGTTCTCAAAGTGTGAGTTTTGGTTAGATTATATAGCATTCTTGGGTCACGTGGTATCTGGTGCTGGTATTAGTATTGATCTGTCTAAGGTAGCCGTAGTCCATGATTGGCCTTGACCTACTACTCTTGTAAAGATCCATTATTTCCTTCGTTTAGCTAGGTACTGTTGCCGGTTTATTCATATTTTTTCATCAATTGCAGCTCTTTTGACTAGATTAACACGGAAGGACATTCCCTTCCAGTGATCGGCAATTTGATCAGCTTCAGGGTAACTTTTATTTATGAAGATTGACTTGAGGTTTGGTAATCATCAAATGAGGATTGCCGTAGAAGATATTCTGAAGACAACATATAGGAACCATTTTGCGCACTATGAATTTTTTGTTATGTCTTTTGGATTGACTAATACCCCAAAAGCATTCATCGACTTTATGACTCAATTATTCCTCTTTACCTAGATTTATTTGTAATTTTGTCCATTTGTGACATATTGGTAATTTGTGAAGCTGCGAGGAGCATAAGAAGAACTAGATTATAGTGCTTTAGATTTTGAGGACTTAACGACTTTATGCCATTTTGTCGAAGTGTGAGTTTTGGTTAAAATCAGTGGTATTTATGGGAAATGTGGGGTTCAGAGAGGGCATTAATACTAATCTAAAGAAGTTTGTGGTTGTTCGTGATTGGACTTGACCACTCCTATAAAGGTCCATAACTTTGTTGTCTTTGGTAGGATATTACAGATGGTTCATGCATATATTTTATATCATAGCATATCCTCTGACCAGGTTGATGGGGAAGGATATTTCCTTCTAGTGGTCTGCAGTGTGTGAGTCTAGTTTTCTTATACTTAAGGTGTTTCTCACTTTAGCATTATTTCTAACACTATGTGTTGAGTGCCAACCTTATACATTGTATTATGATTCTTCTAGTACTTGTTTGGGATGCGTTTCAATGCAAAAGGTCCAGGTTGTTGCCTACACTTCTCAGAAGCTGAAATATCACAAGCATAACTATGCCACTCATGAATTAAAGTTGGCGGAGGTAGCTTTTATGTTTATAATTTAGAGGCATTAAGTTTCTGTAGTTCATGGTAAGATCTATATCGACCACCACAACTTACAGTATCTTCTAGTCATAGGAAACTTAAATTAAGGTAGAGACGATGGATTGAGGTCTATAAGGACTATGACATCATCATTCTGTATGATCTCAGAAAGGATAATGTAGTTAAAGATGCCTTGATCTTCAAGGCGGTCAACATGGGTAGCTTAGAACATTTATCAATTTTAGGGAGACCTTGGCCTGGGACATCCAGTCTCTGTCGAACCATATGGTTCGTTTGGATATTGCACACTTTGGTGGGATTCTTGCCTCTATTACCACCCGTTCCTTTTTTATTGATCAGTTTCAACAGTGCCAGTTTGAGGATGACTGCATAATAGAGCTACGAGAGAATCCTTTGAGGGGTGAATACAGTGGAGCTACCTTGAATTCAGATGGTGTTTGGAGAGTTGATGGTCGTATTTATTTTTCGAGGTTTGGTGAAATTATTCATACTATTCTTCACAAGGTCTATCTTGCCCACTATTCAATCTATCCGGGCATAGTGAAAATGAGGTCAAAATAAAAGGGCTTAATAGTTCGCCCGGTTTATATTGATAAAATGGAAATTAAATTATGAAAAATTCGTTCTTAATTATATACATTAGCATTTAATTAAAACAAACTAAAATAATTATTTTGCAAAGGTCCTTAGAGTATAATTATAAAGACCATTAATTTTGACCTAATTTCAACTTATTGGTAAAAATGGTCATTTGAATCAATTTTGGATTAACAATTTTTATAATTTGCAAACATAAAAATTTAATTTATTTAAAATCAAAAGATCACTAATTAATAAAGTAGAGGAGGGTAAAAAATTAAGTGGCAACAATCTGTGAGCACAATATTGATCAAAATCTGAACTTTACTACTTCTATTACCTCGAAGGTGAGGCATAGTTTGAAGAATAGGATCAACAATTGAAACCATATAAATTTCATACAAAACTTCTCTATTGCATGATCTATAATATGAAAGATGGGAGATAGTCTTACTATGTGATAACACTCAAATTACACTTCCCACCAGAGCATAAGAGATCATTCTTCAAATATAGAACCCAACTAGGTTTGGGTTGATCCGATAGGGAATATGGTATCAATTATACGCCTAGTAACAGTATCTAATAGTTAGTATTTCTTTCTAGCCATGAACGGAAATTTAAAAGGGGGATTATATGTATGACAGTGTTCTTTGTTTGATGCTTTTGATTATAGACTGATTCAAGTGTGTTATTAACCTAGGTTCAAGTTCACTTGGGTTCAACAAAACTTTTGATTGTAATCTTATACGGTTGTGGAATCTTACCTAAATGTAGAGTTACATACAAGTTCAATGCTATTTACCTAAGTGTTTCACAACCTTTAATCCTATGTAAATCTGTTTTACACTAGGTTAAGGCTGTGAATGAGAGTGTTGTGCTTATCGTTGTAACTCAAGTCAATTACTCTTGGTACAGCAACAACCGTTAGCTGAGGGATAACGCCCCGAATATCTTAGAATAATCTCAATTCTTATATTTAACAACAGGGTTAGTGCTAGTTAAACCCAGGTGTGTTCTAGTGTTTGCAACCGCTCAAAATCATTTATTACATAGAGATTTTGTTCATACATTAGAAAAGATACAACAACCGCATGTAAATTACAATCCTAATGTAGTTTAACCCATGGTTCCCACAACCCTAGGGTTGGGGGTTTAGCCCACCATTGATATCAACATACAATAATGAAACTATAAAGCAATGAATGACATAGAACATAATTAAACTTACAATTAATTGTTGAATGGTGATCAAGTAATTCAACACTTGTGTTCTTGAAACAATATGGGTATCAAACCTTAAAATCACAAGTCCTAATTCTCTCTAAATATATTTATGTAAAAAGTCTCTCTAAACCTATACTAATTCTACTATTTATAGAGTATGGGTGTAAGTGCAACATTAGAAACTTAGACTCGACCTCCGTTCAGTTTAGGTGAAACTCCAGACAAAATGCCTGTGACAGATGGACTGTCTGGTCTTCTGTCTTTCGCTTCTTTTATACAGTGAACTTGGAATTAGGCAACAAATTTTGATGAACTATCCCCAAACATACGGAATGTCTGTTGGAGCTACCTGGGTCTTGTTCTTCATCCAGTGAAGCATCGTTTAGATGATGGGATCAGGTGAATTGTCTATTTCCAGACAGTTCGTTTGGTCCATAGTCTGTTTGAGTCTTTTTAACAAGTGTCATTCCAGTTGCCGGTTGGTTTAGATGATTCATATGGTGATAGGCAAAACATCTCTTAATCATGTAAAACCTACCTTTTTTTGTACAATTTCTCCAAACTTCCTCATATCGACTTCACCCTTCAAATACTCAGTAAATGCATTAAAACACACTTTTATTACTCAAGAACATGCTTTATTCTAGGGGTTTTAAGTGCAATATGTGACATAAGATACCGTCACATCAACTCCCTCAATCTAAACTATTTGCTTGTCCTCGAGGAACAACAAAACCAATACACATCAAGCACCTAAAACACCTCTAGTACATAACTCATCTAAGCATAATCACTCATTGGGCATCATATAATATCGGCTAAGTGCATCTATTCACGCATTGCAGCTTTTTTGAATGAAACACTAAAAGAACTTTCACAAGGCCTATATCTCTAGACAACAGTATTAACTTATTCAAAATTGATCAAAGTATCAACTTGCTCTCACAATAAAGAAGTCCCACACACAATGAGATTTTTTTTCATCAGGACTGGGAAATTATCCTCTCGCACTCAGAAATAAATCAAATTGTATACACGATAGCCATAGTCTTGACCTTATTAATTACAACATAGTGTTCAGTAAGATGACCTCAATCACATCAAGGATTTGTTTGGCTTATAATATCGGTTTGAGTGCTGGTAGGGCATGATTTTAGAACTTAGTGACTGACTCATTTTGTTTCAATACCCTACTTTTCCTCCTCCATCATTTTTCTCTTACAATCTTCTTTTCCTTAACACTTGACCTTGAGTCCTTTTATTATACAACCTGAAATCCTTTTTTCTCTCATTTTCTTTTCTTTTTATTTTTTTCTTTTGTAAGAGACAACTTCATGGTAGCCACTCTTAACCAAAAGTCAAACTTAGGTTGAAGAAACATTACATACTACCAAATTAGAGCTAAGACAGA
>JBDJHY010239500.1:0-10867 GCA_039654485.1 Withania somnifera
CAATCGATTTGATTTTGGAATCTCAAATTTTGGACCTTCATATAAATAAAAGTAATTCGGCTAAAGGGATCCAAAAAACAAGTGGTTAAAGATAAATTGAGAGATACTTTCTCCTTATAATGTATACAACTAGGGACAACATTAGGATAATAGAGAGATTTGTTAATACATGTCTTCGTAAATATTATCCAATTGGCCATGATGATGTACTTTATTTTTGTACTTGTGGTAAATAAGTTGATGCTTGGTCAATATGACAAGCAAAGTTTAGATGTCGAGTATACCAAGGGTTCCATTCTAAAAAATGGAAGAGTATCAAATAGAGCTTGGCTTAATGTGTATGAGACTAAAGGTAAAACTCTTTCCTTTGATAACCTTGATTACTTGCTTGATTTGTTAATGAAATTTTGTCAAAGAAGGAGTCATGGAGAGGAGCACCAATGGAACACACCATCTTGGTCACTAATTCAGTTTGATATTCTACACTTATCCTTGCCGAATGATGGTATGTACTCTTGGCTTATAATTATTGTTGGATTTTTGAAAGACAGGGAGGTAAGTGGTTTAATCCTAAATCGTGTCATAGAACTCACGTGGTCTCATGTGACTATATATGCATAGTATCGTTAGAGATGTTCTTTGAAAGGCTAGGGGATATGCTAGAGTTTTGTGGAAAATATTATATTTCTTTAAACCTAAGAATGGAGTGTTGGAGATTATAATTTTTCTTAGTACTAATGCATACATTAGATTTTTATATTTTCATAATCATGTAGATGATAAATCTAGCCATACGAAAGATTTAGTTCTTAGCTGGAGGGAAGACAAATTCTACTTGATGGATGGAATAAGTATGTGCTTGCATGCTTTGTGTAAACATTATATAGAATCTTTAATCTCTCCCTTTTGTTTAGCATTTAAAGTATCTAAGTATCTATTATTTGGGTTGGATATTTATTCCTTTTAACACATATCAATGCTTGGTAATATCATAAAAGTGAGCAATTTAGAATTCTTAATTCTGTTATGCTTATTATCATCCACCATTTGATGATTTAGTGTTTTGCTTTGTCTAGTAAAGCTATTGTATTCATTATCTTCCATGTTTTGTAGGTTTATATTTGAGGATGAATCTTCTCAAGAAGGGAGAATGATATGAGCACGGTTGGTAACCACTCTTTAAGACTCTTCTAAAGGAGGAAAGTTAAGAACTTGAAGATTATAACATTGAGACAGCTTGTGGAATAAAATTCAAAGCCAAAAACTAGAGGAAAATTGAACGGCCATAGATTCAAAAGATGAAATGGAAGATTCCAAAATAAAAGAAGATGTTCAAATCCTACTCAAATTGAGATTTCAAATCCTACTCAAACTGGGATTTCAAATCCTACTCAAATTGGAAGTTCAAATCCTACTCAAATTTGGATTTCAAATCCTACTCAAACTGGGATTTCAAGCCTACTCAAAATAGGACTTCAAATCCTACTCAAACTATGATTGCAAATCCTACTCAAACTAGTAAACTGAATCCTACTCACTTTGGGAGAACCAATACAAGTCAATAAAGGAGAATAAAGTGGACTCAAATCAGGCTTAATAAGGGCGGCCGAGAGCTTCCAAAAGGTAGCTTAGAAGCTTCTTATAGTTATTCTATTTGCACTCAAATTGGATGAAGGAAAACTTGTCCAAATCCTACTACTCAAAGGGGGGCGGCCACTTAGCTATAAATAGGAAGTTTTTCTTCAATTTTTTAGACAAAATTGATAATTGTAAACCTTATACTGATTATAATTTAGCTTTATATTCCATAAACTTATTTTATAGTTTAGTTGAGTGACTATAGGTGGATTCCTTTAGTTGATTCTTTAATTTCTTTTTATTCAGTTTAATCGAAGGTCTTTCGTTTGAGGATTCACGTTGTCTTTAATTATATTGATTGGTTTCTTCCTCATTTTTTTGGTTCAATTGGGAGGTGAGGGTATAAAGTCCATAGTTACCCATAAACCAGCAAATCATGTAAGTTTTTGCATATTATTTGTTTTTGTTTCTTTCTCCCTGTATCTTGTGTTGTAATTCGTAACTCAAATCTCATCAGAATCTAATCATGGATGGTACTGACACTTTTACTAAGTAGCTGGAGGAAGGCCTGGAGAAATTTCTAAGTAATAAAGGATAGATGGAGGAACGGTCTGTACCTCATAGGGATGGTCCATGCTGAAGAGTTGACATTAGAGATTGGTGTATAGATGATGGAATTACCTAAGTGTGCCAAGAAAACTATTGGGACATATAGGATGGTTCGTACTAAGAATGGGTTAATGGAACTTGTTGAATGAAGCCCTAAAATTGCTAAGTATGGAGTTATGAAAGGTAAGACAGACCATGCCAACCTAGGATAGTCTTTCCCACACGTTGATGATTGAAGAATAGAAGAGAAGGGAAGGAAATTGCTCAAGTGTTGGAGGACGGTCACTAGGATGGACGATGCCCAGCCGGTACGGTTTGTACCCTAACCTATCCCACATAATCTAACCCAGTATTCTCATATTTAATCCAGGATTGAATCCCATGCTTATATATACTCTATTTTAGGTTTTTATGGGTAACACACTATTATTCACCTTTTAGTTGTATGTTTGGATTTCTCTTATGACATAAAACATTTTTTGAGAGTTTATATTATTATTTTTTGAATCAAAGCTTATGATTCCATCTTTTTTATTCTGATTGACTATTCATCACTCAAAAGTTTTATTAGCATGATTACTCTATAGGTTAATTGTGATAATAACCAAATTATGGACAACTAAACACCACAACAAGTATTGTGGGAACCATGAATGAATAACAAAAGTAGGTTTAGGTACAAAAGGTGATTCTTGAATGATGTTCATGCATGTATTGTAGGGTTCTTCATATTAATTATTTTTTAATAAGTGCACACGTTAAAATCACACATATATTCTTTACGTTCCTTAGCGAGGAGTAGATATTAGGAAACAAATACTACAACAGAGATTTGGAGATTCCATCTAATTAACCTGAGACCCGGCTGTGATGGTTAAATTAGACATCAATAATCGGGGGTTGGTATGGAACACCCTATAAGACCTAATGGAGATTAGTGTAAAGTTACCTAGTTAGGGTATGGTGGTGTTTGGGTGAAGATAAGATATAGATTTTGCATGCATAATACCAGGATAGATCACTAGTACCAATACATACGAATTTATGAAGTGGTGGGGAATACAATCCTAGTCCATCATCAATCTTTTTCAAAATTAAGAAATGTATTCTCTTGCTACTGTGCAATGATAATTTTTAAATCTAAAACCCTAAATTTACTTTCCATAATAATTTACTTCAGAAATGCGTACTATAACAAGACAACATGCTAGTATATGGTATTTCATTTTATTCCATGTGGGATCGACCCCAACCATTGGTTGCATTCTATATTTGATAGCGACCACTTTACACTTCAAATAGAGGTGTAGTTTTGGGCCATATCAATTATGAACTTTTCTTAGAACTTCTTCCTTGTTATTAACTATTGAATGTATCCATTGTCGGTGAAGTATGTACTTTTCCCTTATTTTTTTCTGTGTGAAATACTGTCTTTTCAGTATTTTCTTTGTTCTCATCTCCATCAACATAACCTGAACCTTATTATTTGGTTTCATGTTCCAACTTATGTTGTTGTTCCTTTGATTTTGACTTTGGATCTCAGTATCATTAATCCTTGATTATTGGAATTCTTGTAACATGGAAGTATTTTTATCTTGTGTTTTTTACTGCTGCTTTTTTATTGCATTAGCAACATTAGCATTTAAGTGATCTGTTGTGTCTCTTTGATTTGAACTGCTATCTGTTTGATTCCTCTTGTCTTATTACTCCTGTTGTGCCAGAACATCAAAATAATTTCTAGTCACCACTCCAAGCTTGATAGGAGATGGTTTGGTATCAATATCACTGAGAAACTTATTTGTGTTCCTATCCAATATAAACCTTCTTTTAGTTGGATTCCACTTCTCTATATTCCCACTCCACTTTCATTTGTTTCTTATTTTTGTTTTTCATGAGCCAAGTGATCTCCTTTATCATCCTTAGTGTAACACCCAGTAAAATTTAAGCAACTCATAATTCTAGGTAGGTCTAAGAGTGCTTAATGTGCTAAAAGGGATATATTTTTGAGTATTTGAATTACCCAATAGGATTATGTTAATATTTGAAGTTGATAAGTTGTAAAATAAAAGTCTTCAAAAGTTATTACAAATTTGTTTTTTTAATTTACTATAATTTGGGTCTGTAATTTGGGTCAAATGTCTTGGAGTATTTCACCCAATAAATAACGAGTTAGAGGACCTACCACCTATAAAATTGAAGGTATACAAGTCTAGTTCCAACACACTAAACATTCATCCATATGGCCTCAAAATAGATATATATATATTAACATTCTCATGAGATAGTGCAAGTGGACACGTGAAGTGGGCCCCTAGGTGTAAAGAGATATAAATATCACCTCCATTGGTTTTGGATCATTATCCAAAAACTTACAGAAGAATAAATCATATTCTCTCTATATTACTTAATATTCTTGGTATCAATGAAATTTTTTATCATCTAGGTTAAATCCGAGGCTAGAACATTGAATTTTATGGCTAGCTCATTGTTTCCTTCTTTTTATTTTTTGTTTGTGACAGTTTTAAGTGGTTGTGTTCTTGGGTATCACTCCTTGTCCTTTAACTTATGGTTATGGTCAGGAATGCGCTCCTAGATCTTCATATTTTTCTCTTTTAGATTTTAGGATGTTGATTCCATAGAATTTTAGTCGATTGCATGTTTTCACGTGATTTTTTTGTCAGTTAGTTGTGGTTCATGTGAGTAGTGTGGGAAGATGCTCATGGAAGTACATTGGTGTTACTTGGAGTGCATTTTTTGTTATTATTCTTGTAATTATTTTAGAGGTATGTTAAGGCTTTCCATTTTCTCTTTCGGCATGTTCTCTTCCTTAATTCTAAAATTTCCTAGTTATCATGCTATTGTGGTCATTCTAAATAGATTTTATTACCCCTTTGTTGACCTTGTTTTGATATTGGTTAGTGTTAAGGGTCTTGACAAGTTATGCAACTCAGGGTCGTCTATGAATATACGTGTTTTACTTGTGGTACATTGTAGTTTGTGGAGCTCGGGTGATGGCTTTGTTGTTATTGATATGGTTTGTTCGGTCATGCTTGCATATAATCACTTGTTCTCCTTAATATAATTGTTGTGCTAACTTTAGGGATATTCGAGAACCTATAATCCTATGATGGTTTTTGGCAGGGTCGATCCTATGTCTTTGGAAGACTCTGTAAGGGCATCACTGTTTTTAGTAGGGTTACATTTTTAGTTTTTCTAGATTGTAAGGCCATGATTATTTTTGGAAGGGTTGAGCTTATGTACCACATTAGCCTATAAGGCCATGACTATTTTTGGTAGGGTGAGACTTATGCATTACTTTACATCATATTGCGTTCATATCATATGCATTTTTTAGTTAGCTATGTGTCACGATCCAGATTTATCAAGTCATGATGGAACCATCAATTGCACCTGTAAGGGAATAAAACCCATAGATGGGAATGGCAAGTAACAGGATTCTACAACAAAATACAAATAAGCATAAGTAATAAAAGCAGTAATAATAAGCAAACGATGAAATAAGGTAAGAAGAATAAGGTAATACAGTCAACAAAACCCTCCCAAGAGTTGGTATAATGTATGCATGAGCCACTAAAACATATAGAGTACAAAAATGTAATAAAAGTAAAATATATGATATGTCTACATATATAAAAGAGACAAAATACAGCCTGAAGAGATACAGGTCACTTTGGTTGCCAGGGGCTCACCCTGTATCTCTGAATCATCTTGCAAGAATGAACTATGGTATCAACAGCAGTGGCTCATACTAGGATCTGCACCAAGAAGATGCAGACTGTAGTATGAGTATTAGTCGCCGAGCCAACGAGTATCAAGTAGGATCAAGGGCCCATTGGACGCATAAAAGATATATCTATAGTAAATAGTAGGAAAATAAAGGAAAGTAGGTCATAAAAGCAAGAAAATAACTAGCCACAAAGAATAGAAGCAAGATGGAGGGTATCAAGTAAGCTTTTAGCAATATAATAACAATAATAAGGAAATAGGTACTAAAAGGTAACAAATACAATGGATGAACGGGTTTCTAGCATAAACTCCATGAAAAGGATGTGGAAGGATACAATAAATCCAAATAATCACAAATAAGCCCACTAGATAAACATTGACAGAAGGTAACAACTAGAGCTAACAACTATGGGTACGAGTAACAGTAAAGATAAGTAAAACCTTTCCAAGCATTCATAAGCAAGAAAAAGTACAACCAATGAGCATTAACCCTCTCGATCCTCCATAATACTAGAGAGTTCATACAAAAAACAAGTACAATAAAGTAACATGGTGATGATGTAGTAATTACTATGCACGTTTCTCCTCCGGTACCGGAGGGCCCATTAGGCATAACTTATGGAAGGGCGCACCCTATATATTGCTACTATGTCCTTTACCCTCCTTTGGTTGTAGTTAGCTTAGAGGCTGGGTCCATAGATGTGTGCACACAATGTATTAATCTATATTGACCCAGAAGACCTCGTATCTTAGTATCACAGTATCTTGGTAAATTAGTAACTCATAAATTGGTGCACTAATTCAAAAAGCATGATGTAGTCAAAAAAGGATGTACTCAGTACTTGGCAATAGGTCAAAACTCCAAGTGTCAGTACTGGTGATAGTACTTGGTGCCAGGTGTTAAGCCTAGGCTTAAATAAATAGAAAAGGAGTAAATTGGGTGCCCGATGCTCGGTCGGGTCTAAAAAAAGTTCAAAATACCTTATTTAATATTAATTATCATAAAATATCATTTTGAGGATTTTTAGTCCAATTTAGCTAATTATACGTGAAAACGGGCCTTTAAAGCCATAATACCTCACAAAATGGTGAATCAAGCTCTTGGCCTCAAGATATAGCAACTCGTGAATTGAACCTCTTAGGAGTGTGAATTTTATGAGTGCATGATCAAACAACCAATTACTACAGCTATCTTTCTTCCCTGCTCAGGCTCAATCTACAGCTAAAAGCACACAAACCAACCCATACTTGAGGAAAAAATCCAAAAATTAACCTATCTTACTACGTCTTTATACTTCCATAGTCACATCTATGGTCTACATTAGGATACAACTACATCAAAGGTATCGTATTACACCGAGTGCAAATTAAAGGAGAGATGAAGCAGAAGAATAAAAGTGTATAGGGGTCACGATGCCAACTTAACAAACCCAACACAAAGATTCTATTTAAAATTTTATATGCCCCAATCCTAGAGGGAGTGAGTTGAAGACTATATGTTATTCAAAGAAAATACTATCAAAATCCCATGAAAGTCAGCTCGTCTAAACTAAAATAGCTCTGAATAAGGTCAGAACTAGATAAATATGCATCTACATATCTACATAGCTCTAACAATATGTAATGACCCTCATGGTCATTTATGATAAACACATGATGTTTTGCATTCTAGAGCTTTTCAGTAGTTTCCCCAAGTCATTTATGACTTTCTGGGACCGAAAGTTCAGATTCCTGGCGACTCAGTTGAGAAATATCTCAAACTCCTTATTTTGGAGCCTAAAACAAAGTACTTGTTGACCAAAGCCAACTTTCCTTCAAGACAATATCGGAATTTAGTTCTGACAGTTTGGTTAGCTCTGGAATACCAAATAAATTCAAGATTGACCATAGGTTTATATTTTGGAGGTTTTGTTTGAAAGTTAGGCGAGATTGTGGATTTTAGTTAAGTCTATAGCCTAAAGAGGAGCTTGGGTGGTATTTTGATGTTCGAAGTGTCATATTGGAATTTTGATGCTTCCAGCACCTCCAGAATGATAATTTTAGGCTAGGTGAGGTGTCGGTATAATTTTTGGACTTGTTGTTGCATTTTCGAGGTGTTGGTGGAGAAGTGCACTTTTGGCTACTATTGGTTTGAGGGGGTCATTTTGCGTAAATGACCTCGGATTTCAATTTTGTTAATTCCATTGAGTCCGAAATATCGTTTCCGTGTTGTTTGTATATTTGGATTTTCAAAATTGGACTCTATTTGATCCCCGAACCACTTGGTGGAAATTCTAAAATTTTGCTGTAGTGACCTGCAACTGCTGCAGGTACTGCCTTCAGCACGATCGCGGACCCCTTAACGCGATCATGATGAATAAAGTTCTTTTTTATGTGATCACGATCCCCTAGGCACGATCGCAATGTGTTCCAGGAAATCCTTCTTCGCGATCGTGATCCCTTCACGCGATCGCGATGCTTTATATTTTCTTTCAATGCGATCACGGTCAGAGCACACGATCACGATGCATTGCGCCTGGTAGTATATAATTATCTGCACGATCCCCCTTTATTATTTTAGAATCCATACTTTGTTTTGTTTCGTTCCCGAGCAAAAATAAATCCCCAAGAAATAATTCAAGGTTAAGGAAGTCCTCACATCATCCCCCTTTCGACTCCACACGAATTCGGGTAAGTTGTTTCTCTTCATCTTCCTTATTTTCTTAGTTTTCAACCACTAATGGCCTAAAATATTTAGGTTGATAAAATCATCCCCTAATACATTAATTTTTGTATAATTCTTCGATAATTGGATGTACATTGCTCCTAAGACCGTTAATTAATCATAATTCCAACGTTATATTTATAAAGATTGAATCTTTGACCCTTTTAGGGTCAACTATGTCTGGGCTGATTTAAAGCCCTTCCTGCATTCGCATTGTGCTCAATTTTAGAGCACGGGTTTCTGGTAGCATTGGGGACCCCATAGTGAAATTTATTTTTATTTTTTACAAGCGGGCCCTACAAACCCGTTTTAGGCCCGATTTTCGGCCCAATTCGAAACTTAGCATGAAATACATCGTTAGACTAGTATTAAAATATAGAATTCATTGGCGCAAGTTTCAAATCATTTGGAGCACGTTTGATATCAGTTGGAGTATGATTTGTGATATTGCAGAGCTTTGTCGTCAGATGAAAGGTAGGCTCCGTGGGGCTATCCCTGGGCTTATAGCTTTAATAACTATACTATAAAGCATCCGTGGGTTGGTTAGCTAGGTTGTATAGTAACCTTGCATCGTTCTTTCATCTGTTGCTTGTTGATATTGATATTTTGTCTTTCGAGTGATACGGGGCTTGAGACTTAGCAGTTGATTAGAGATACACGTACAGGGCATAGGATATGGATATTTTATGATTATATGTGATATATAGATGTGTTTTTGATATGTTGTGCATTCTTGACACGAGAGGTCGAGCCTAACTCTTCGATGAGAGTGCATTTGGGCTAGGTAGTATCACCTCTTGATTTATGAGCCATGATGGCCTGCGAATGACTTGATGCTAAAGTTTCATAGTAGTATAAAGAAATAAATGAGAACACTTTAATAATAATAATATAAGTAACCGTGTTTTGCTGGTTAGTCTCGACAATGTATCGAAAATTATTTCTACACCTGTGGATATTATTGATATGATATGACCGAGCCTAACTGCAAATATTATTGATATGATATGATTGATATGAGGCACTATGTTTCATCGGAGTAATACTGATATGAGACACTATATACTAGTGGGATAACACTACTATGAGGCACTAGAGGTCGGCGGGATAACACTATTGGGGGGCACAAGGTGCCAATTGTGATTCATTGTGGTTGTGAAAGTGGGATGTGAGGTTTTGATAACGATCTTGTGTTTGTTAGTTTTCTGCACTTTTTTTCTTCAGTGTTCTCATAGACCGGATGAGGGATCTATAGATGAGTATGTTTGTGGTGTATGCTGCGCTTCCTTATGGGGGACTTGTCAACAGTTAATTATTTTACTTTATTATTCATATCACTGCATAGTTGTCCTTATTAGTTACTTGTTGTTGTGGGATTAGTGCTTTATACTTTTATTCGTTTAATTATCTTCTTACTAGAGGTTATCGGTATATCGACCATGTTCTATCCCTATCTTCTTTGATTCCCATTTATTATGTTATATTTCACATATGTTGTTGCGAGGATGCCGAATACGTTCTCTTTCATTTCCTGCAATCCTGTTATGTGATTAGCTAGTGATCTTAGGCAGTTGTACCTGCCATGGAACCATCTATTTCCTATAAATTATCTTTGTTTCGATAATAACTACATGATTTGGTGGATGTTTTTATGGTTATTGTGTGAAAGCACTACTAACCAATGTGATTAGCGTATTTACAGGATTATTAAGGACTTGGAGGCAATAGAGAAAGTGGGAAAGTAAGCCAGCAGAAGCAACTCAGATTTGCAGGAAAGGACCCTCATCACGATAGTGATCACGTCGTGATGAGGAGTCCATCACAATAGGGATCATGATGTGATCACTATCGTGATCCCTTTTGGTTGATGGCGGCTGGAAGCCTCTTATTAATTTGATCGGTAGGGGAAATTTTGTATTTTCACCCAAGGACTTATGTAACCCTTAATATACGTTTTGAGGCAACATTATTATCATCATTATTCTCATCAAGGAGTTGCGCTATCATATTGGGGAGAAACAACACAAGTCAAGACATATACACTAGCATTGTTGTGTGACTTTTTCTATTCAATTCTCGTACGATATTGTTTAATGATGTTTTATAAATTAAATATGAGTTATATTGGCTAAACACCCTTGTTCTGGGGCTTATGGTTAACACACCATTTATGGATATGAATTGATTTAAGGTATTTGTTTCGGATAGTTGATTGTTATTCTACTTTAT
>JBDJHY010239510.1:0-10866 GCA_039654485.1 Withania somnifera
CAGTAGTCGGAATGTTCTGAATTTTGTTCGCTTTAGCCCGAAGTGCTTCTTTTGCTTAGAGTGACTTTCGTTGCAGCATCCATGCGTTTTTAGACGATCCATTGACATCTATTCTTCATCTTTAACGGTTTGGTCATCAATCAAAACATGAAGGGACGATTTTCGTGAACCACCTTGGTCCAACATAAATAAGGGATACATAGCCGAAAGAAAATACATAATCTCAATGTCTCAGATCCTCAAGCAGGATCTAATACATAATAATATAAATAGTTCGTGCATCTGTCGGATGAGAAACAACTACCTAGACTCCCTGAACTCAAAGCCTCGTACTCGATCGAAAAGGAAACGTGATCAAATTGCTCCGGACTCTGAACCCACACAAGTAGAAAAAGCAAGGGAGTGAGTACCAAATAAACAACGGTACTCAGCAAGTATCCCTGGTTCGACACTAAAACAACACAATGAAGAATCACTAAGTACTCCGATCATCCCAACCATGATCCTCCAGACTACAAGCTAAAGTCAAATCATAACCAGTAATTCATAATGAAAAGTAAACGATAGATAGAGGACGTAGGGCTGATAACAGTAATAAACACTAAAAACAAAACTAACAATGAATTGGTAAAATATAGTATCCACACAATCGAATTCAAAGTCTATGCCGGGACAATACCCACAAGTTATTACTAGTCAACTTAGCAATGTATCAATACCTAAGTTAACTACACACTTCATAGCAACAACAACAATAACCAAGGCATTTTGGCTAACTCCACAAATGTATCAACAACCAATAAAATCAATCTAAGTTGTACCAAGTATAATATCGCGTCCTTAGCCCATTCAAAGGTAAGCCTCCCCCCCGAGACCATCCCACAACTCATGGGGTAAAGCCAACAAATTATGCTATGCCTTGTGAGCGAAGTCTTTAATACCTCGTTAGTTTCCACTTCATAAGTATGATTGAGGTAGGAAGGTACATCCTACGTTACCGAGAGTCGGACTCGTGAAGTAAATACTAACTAGAATAGACCAAGGTAACCAAAAGAACAATAACCAAGTCTATAACCCATACTAGTCCCTACTTTACAAGTCCAACTGCGGTAGGAAGGGTACATCCGACGCAATCGATAAATGAACTTGTAGGATGGGTTCTGAGATGTTTAGAAAAATATTAGTAAGTGCATTTTGGGTTCAAAACATCATCTCAATAACAGGACAACCGGGGCTCATCAATACCATATAAATGAACATGAGAGGTACTCCATGACAGACATGCTCACCAATGTGTGAAATTGATCAAGTATCCGTTCATGTAAGTGCAATACAGTGCAATTGAGAGAAATGCAAGTTTGTCTTACGTACCTTAGCAATACTGGAAATCAAACCCCTTGTCACGTTGCTTTAGTATAAAATATTAATGTCACAGCAATACCGGAAATAACACATCATCCACCTTTTTATAGCATATCAATGTCATGGCAATACCGGAAATAACTCATCGGCCATATTGCCTTCTTACATCATATTCTTCTGTTTTTTTTATTATATATCAAGACCATAACGGAAATCGCACCTCAGCCATGTTCGTCTCAATCGTATCATGTACCTCTTATTATTGCCTCTCAATTAATATGCAAATGCATGCAATAATGAACATATCCGGTGCATGTCAAAAAGAGGTAACGAAAACCAATGCATAATCAAGGCCACTCAAGGGCTACGACAAAAGAAATGGAATAAGGCTCAATCAAAGTCATACGAGAGCATACAATTCAACACAAGGCAATTTAAAGTAAGTAGGTCAGCAAGAAACACAATATCACAATGATTCAACCAAGGCCTCTCCTGAGCAATCTCATCCCCCCTGAATAAGTAAGACCCCGCTTTTTCTAATTCAAAAAAAAGAGCGAAGTAAGGAAGAATTAGAATGTAAGATATTATCTCATGGGCATAAAAAACATAGCAATCCTTACTCAATTAGAGATAATCAACAATCAAATATTTATCCATTTTTATTTGGTATTACCCCGCTTGCTTGACTCTAGTGCCTGGGTGAACATAAGTCACTACACCACACGGGCATTCCCAAATGATCCCCATTACTCCTAGTTAGAAGTAAATAACACACAAGAAGGATTCTACAATGCTTTGAGAAAGGGTTAAGCCTCCACTTGCCTTAAATGAAGAAACCCCAATCAAATCGAATCCTTTCCTTTGCGCCAGGTCCTTGCTTCCGCAATATCTAATCAAATATGAGCTAGGCATGAGAAAATACGAAGTTTGATACCCATATTGAAAATTTCAAAATTGGGTCAAAAATGGCCCCAAAAAGTAAAAACAGAGGGTCAAGGGTAAATCTGAGATTTTTATTCAAAATCACGTTTTTCATGATTTTAGAAACCCACCAGTGAAATCTTATCAAGAATCGAGTTGAAATTCATCTTCAAAAGCTCAAAATAAATATTTATGGCAAACCCCCTAATTTTGTATTTGAGAATCCAAGGTTTTGACGTTAAAATTGTAAAATAATTACTGGGTAAAGGAGTTTTAGTGATTAGAAGCTTACCAAAGAGTTCTCGTGAAAAATCGCCATTTGAAGTGTTCAAAATCGAGTTCACAAGGTTAAAAAATAAAGATGAGGAAGAAAGATCAAGATGGGGTTTTTAAACCCCAACTTTATGACTATAAATCATGAAACCTATATTCGAAATATCTTAATTTCTCAAGATCAAGCTACCCAATTTCTTTCTTTGAAAGTAAACATCCACTTTTAGGTGTAGAATAGAGTTTTACCACTTGTAGCTAGATTTAATTGCATTGGACCTTTCATTATAATTTAGTTTATATCTTATGTTAGAACATCTTTTAGTATACTTTTATATATTGTGTTTTAACTTTGTATTTGTGACATATAGTAGAAGTATAATTAGAGATTCAATATGATTACTTTTTTTTTTTTTTGTAATATAACTTGTTATTTTTTTCAAACATGAAAATATAACATTATTAAATATAAATATATCCGAGTAACCTAACTGAAAAGAGAAAAAACCGAACCAAATCAAATTTGTTTTGGTTCGGATTGGGTTGCATGTTTTCAAAATCGAATTGAAAAAGAATAATAAAACGTTAAACCAAAATGCACACCCCTATCCTCAAGTGTATTGCACACACTTCATATTTTTGGTTGGTTATCATAAAAGTGTCTAATAGTAATAATATTCAATAGTGTAAGGCTTCTGGTATAGGGCTGGGACAAACAAAGTTATCACAGGGATTGGGATAATCTATGGGATTATCCCTCCATATATATGGAATAACTTATAAATAATCCGGGACTAGCTAATACCACCTAACCAAAATATCAAATAATCCAGCTTTTTCTTCCTGGATTATGATCCCTCATCATAATGGGGGCTTTTCTAAGAAGGATAAACACTTGGTTACCTTTTGAGTGCTGCAGTCAAGACTCAGATAGACTTTTGCTCCTTATGAAGTTGGACCAAGGTCTTTGTATAGATGGTAAGGTTATCTTGAGTGAGAATTTGTCGACCTAACATAGGATTTTGGTGATAGATCTTGAGATAAAGAAGCATAGGAAGAAGAGGATTGTGGATAACATGCATAGAATTAAGTGGGGAAGCTTGAATATGTCCGGTGCGCGGGAGATAGGGGAGAAATTAAGGTATATAGAGGCTTGGGGGAATAGTGCGGATAGTATGTGGGATAAGACTGCCAGTTACATTAGGGAAACAACTAAATAGGTGTAAGGTCTATTCAGAGCCCCAGTTGGCAGGTGTCGAGGGGATTGGTGGAAGAATAGGGAAGTTCAACGGAAGGTGGATGTTAAGAAGGGGGCTTACGTGAAGTTGGTGGAAAGTACGTTCGAGGAGAAGAAACAGTTATGGTGGGAGGAGTATAAGATGGCTAGGGAAGAGGTTATGTTAGCGGTTATGGCGGCTAACAATAATTTTCAAAAGCTTGTACGCAGACTTAAAGGATAAATGTGGAGACAAGAAGTTATACAGGCTTGCCAGGCAAGGGAGAGAAGGGCGTGTGACCTTAACAAAGTAAAGTGCATTAAGGGCGAGGATGTTAAAGTATTGGTGGAGGAGGTTCTCATTAGGAGGAGATGACATTCATACTTTTATAAGCTCTTGAATGAATGGGGACAACGGTTTGGTGATGGGTAACTTAGAGCATTTGGAGAATGTTACAAATATGAAGAAATGTAGATTGATTCTTATGTATTTCTTCATCTATGAATTGATGTTTGTATACACTATACAAGGTATGTTTAAGTCAGGAAAAAATATATACAATTAATCCTAATTAATACCTAAATATTCACTTCCTAACTTCGGGTGATTCTATAACACTCCCCCTCAAGTTGGAGTATAGATGTTAATCATGCCCAACTTGTTACAAAGATAATCAATTCTAACTCCATTCAATGCCTTTGTGAAATCAAGCTTTTATATAACCTGTAGAAATCAAGCCTAGTTGGATTTTGTTTCAGGCCATACAAGGATTTATGAAGGCAACATTACCTTCCGATACTCCCCTGAGCAACAAAATCGGGGGGTTGCTCCATATAAACTTCTTTTTGAAGGTCACCACGAAGAAAAGCATTTTTAATATCCAACTGGTGCAAAGGCTAGTTATAAGTGGCTGTGATGGAAATAAACAATCTGATAGAAGTGAGCTTAGCCACAAGAGAAAAAGTATCAAAGTAAATCACTCCATATGTCTGAGCGTATCCCTTAGCAACAAAACGAGCTTTCAGCCTAGCCAGAAAGCCATCAGGATTCATTTTCACTACAAACACCTATTTACAGCCAATAATTTGTTTTTCCATAGACAAATCTGTTAAGCTCCAGGTACCATTATCTTCCAAAGCATTTATTTTCTCAATCATAGCATTACGCCAACCAGAATGACCTGAAGCTTCACGAGTAGATTTAGGAATTGACACAGAATCTAGAGAGGCAATAAAAGAATAGGAGGAGGGAGACAAATGATTATAGGACACAAAAGAGGAGATGAGATATGTACAAGTACGCTTACCTTTTTTGGGAGCAATGAGAAGATCATCACTTGGGGTCGGATCTTGTGGTGAAGGTACTGGCATATTAGGACTTGAACTGGGAGGTTCAGGAACAGGTGCAGTAGTAGGCTCGGTAGCATGAGCAGAAGATTTTGAGCGACGAGTGTAGGCCTGCCTGGGTAATGGTTGGTCTGACGATGTTTGAGGAGATAGGACCCAAAGAATGAGTAATTGGATAAATAAGGAACTCCTCGTCTGCTTCCTGAGGTATAGGGTCTGAGGAGAGTTGCGTATTTGTTAAGACTAGGACAATAACATCTGTAACTCTTTTGTACACGTGAATATCCCAGAAGATACATTTCAAAAATTTTGGATCTAGTTCAGTCACTTGGGGTCGAATATCTCTAGCAAAGCAAGTGCAACCAAATATTCTGGGTTCAATGAGAAATAATGCTTTGTTTGGGAAGAGGACAGAGAAAGGAATCTTATAAGACAAAACATAAGAAGACATTCTATTAATCAAGAAGTAAGCTGTGGCAACAACATCAACCCAGAAATATTTAAGAACTTGCATTTGAAATAGCATTACTCTGGCAGTTTCAAGAAGGTGTCTATTCTTTCTTTCAACAACCCCATTTTAAGATGGAGTATCAACACATGATGTTTGGTGAAGGATACCATTTTGAATTATGTAATTGTGGAAATTTTCTAATAGCTATTCCTTAGCGTTGTCACTTCTTAAAGTTTGTACACGTACATCAAACTGGGTTTGAATTTCAGCACAAAAACTAGAAAAATGGTAAAACACCTCAGAGCGATTCTTCATAAAATATAACCATGTCATTTGAGAATAATCATTCACAAAAATTGCAAAATACCGAATTTCAATTTTAGACGTCACAAGACAGGGACCCCAAACATCAGACAATGGTGACATGCTAAATCCTAAAGCTTTAGCAAAGTCTTATTTACTCTCTTTTGATGATTAATCCCAATTGAGGTTATTAAAAATCGAAATAATTGGATTTTCAGATAGAGACTCAAAGAGTCGGAATTATCTAGAAAATAAAAGAAGAGTCTCAAAGAGACGGAATTTCTTTTGATTAAAAATCAAATGGGACCCATTCCACCGAAAGCAAATTACTCTTTTAAAAAGATTGTTTGGCTTATTCGGAAAAAAATATGATCAACTTTATTAAAGCAAAAGATGGCTTTTGATGATAAAGCAATATGAGATAGCCAATCAGAGGAAAGCTTCGAAGATTTCTTTATCTCCATTCAATCTATTTAAAGACTTGTAATTCACTAGGAAAGGCATCAAAAAATTTACATACAATTTCTCTTGGTCTTTGACAATTTGTAATCATGTTCAAGCTTCCGCTTCAATTAATATAATCCAACACTTATTTGTGAATTAATTCTAATCTTTATTTTCTTACTTGGTATGATCCTACATGGTTCCTATTTGGGATTTAGGATTTAACATGTCACCATTGTCGTCGCTTTGAGTTGAAGCTTTTTCAAGGAGCTTTAGTATAGCTTCCTCAGCTGGATCATTTTCCAATTCTGACAGGGCTTTTTGTAACTTTTTCTTCAAGTCATTTTTTGGTGAATTCTTTGATGGTGAATCCTTTTGAGAAGGTTGTTGAGTCTCCTTAGGAGCCGGAGACCATCATTTGACAAGAACTTCTTTAGACAAGTATTTAATCCTGTCAAATTCAACAATCACAAAAGTTCAGCTTATAATATAAGAAATTCTTTTTTGAATAAAATATTTGCACATTTGAATGTGCTCGGGAAGGGTAGAAATCCCTTGATCAATTTGAAATTGATTAAATTTTTCTAAAAATAATTTTGGTAAAACTTGTCGGCATCCTCCGAAATAGTTCCACCATTCATAAAACCTACGAAGTGTTTTGCTATTAAGAAACCATATCTTTCAGACTTTGATGCTATACACACAAAAATTTTTGGAAAAGAAATTTCATTTCCTTTTATTAAAACTCTTTCTCTTGAAGAAAGTAAACTTCTACATAAACAAACTGCTTTCAAAATAAATCTTATTTCTCAGCAAATTTGTTTTCTCAAAGATGATATAAAAATCAAAAAAATTGAGCAAATTTTAAAAATTCCGGGAATGGTAACTAAGATTGCCAATCTCCAACAAACTTTTGAAAAAGAAATTTGCTCTGAATTTCCAAATGCTTTTTGGGAGCGTAAAGTTCATACTATTGATCTTCCATATACTGATGGATTCAATGAAAATGCCATTTCAACAAAAGCTAGGCCTATTCAGATGAACCATGAATTAATGGAAATTTGCAAGAAAGAAATCAATACTCTTTTGGCTAGTAAAATTATTAGGCCTTCTAAATCCCCTTGGAGTTGTTCAGCTTTTTATGTTAACAATGACACGGAGAAAGAAAGAGGTTCTCCTAGACTTGTTATCAACTATAAACCTTTGAACACTGCTTTAAAATGGATTAGATATCCGATTCCGAACAAAAGGGATCTTTTAAAAAGAACTTTTAAAGCTAATATTTATAGCAAATTTGATATGAAGTTATGTCTTTACCCAGATTAAAGAAATGGTTAAAAATCTACCTTGTTTGGGCATCCCTAACCCTGATTATTTTATGATTGTTGAAATTGATGCTTCAGATATTGGTTATGGAGGAATTCTTAAACAAAGAAAATCCCCAGGAACAACTGAGCAACTAGTTCGTTATACTTCCGGAATCTGGAATTCTACCCAACAGAGTTATATTACTGTTAAGAAAGAAGTTCTTGCTATAGTTCTTTGTGTGACTAAGTTTCAAGATGATCTTGTTAACAAAGAATTCTTGCTTAGAGTAGATTGTAAATCTGCTAAAGATATCCTGCAAAAAAGACGTTAAAAACCTTGTCTCTAAGCAGATATTTGCTAGATGGCAAGCATTATTGTCCAGTTTTGATTTTCAAACTGATTATCTCAAGGGAGAAAGACAATTCTCTCCCAGATTTTTTAACCAGAGAATTTTTGCAGAACAAATCATGAAGCCAGCAGGAAGGTCATCATCAAGTGGTCCCTTCAAGGGAAAGAAAGAGTAAAAGCCCCTTCAGCACAACTATTCGACATCAAACCAGCACTGAATGCACAAAACAGATATTCGACATTAGCTCAGCTTCCGCCAATAAATCCAACTATATATCCTCCTTTGCCTCCAAGCACCTCTTCTAACCTACTGGTTTTAAAGAAACCATTCCTGCAAGGCCAAGAGCCTAGTTCTTACTCTCCCTCTGGAAAACAAAGATTTCCCCAAACACAATGAAAGCTTTGCAGAAGCAGTTGTACCTACAACAACCTCAATCTCCAGTTTAAAAGCCAAAGAAAAAGAAAAGTTTGATCTTATTTTTTTTGCAGATATCTCCTGTCCTTGCTTTAGACAAGGAATATGAAGGATACTAGGTTAAACACCTGCTCAAGCCCCTGCAGATATCTCCTGTCCTTGCTTTAGATAAGGAATATGAAGGATACTAGGTTAAACACCTGCTCAAGCCCCTGTATACCGACAGGAACTATGTAGAAACAGAGAATCCATTTAAGACGAGGAAGTTCTACGAATTCATCCTTGTTGACACCGGCTTTATCTAAATAGAGCACGAACTTGCTGATAAAAATGATTCGAATAGCATTGCCTATTCAAAATTTACAATTAAAAGATTTTAACTCTTTTTGAATGATAGGTTGATCATTTGCATACTCCAATTAATTTTTCTAGAGAGCATCGACCCCAAACATTTAATTGACATGATTATAAAAATGCTTGGTTTAACTTTTTGTATTTACGACCATCTACTCATACGTGGTTTGTAAAATACAGTCTAGAAATTACTAAATGTATCATTCCGAGATGGTTTTATGAATGGTGGAACTATTTCGGAGGATGCCTACAAGTTTTACCAAAATTATTTTTAGAAAAATTTAATCAATTTCAAATTGATCAAGGATTTCTACACTTCCCGAGCACATTCAAATGTGCAAATATTTTATTCAAAAAAGAATTTCTTATATTATAAGTTGGACTTTTGTGACTGATGAATTTAACAGGATTAAATACTTGTCTAAAGAAGTTCTTGTCAAAGGATGGTCTCCAGCTCCTAAGGAGACTCAACAACCTTCTCAAAAGGATTCACCATCAAAGAATTCACCAAAAAATGACTTGAAAAAAAGGTTACAAAAGGCCCTGTCAGAATTGGAAAATGATCCAGATGAGGAAGCTATACTAAAGCTCCTTGAGGAAGCTTCGTCTCAAAGCGACGACAATGGTGACATGCTAAATCCTAAAGCTTTAGCAAAGTCTTATTTACTCCCTTTTGATGTTTAATCCCAATTGAGGTTATTAAAAACCGGAATAAATTGATTTTCAGATAGAGACTCAAAGAGTCGGAATTATCTAGAAAATAAAAGAAGAGACTTAAAGAGACAAAATTTCTTTTGATTCAAAATAAAATGGGACCCATTCCACCGAAAGAAAATTACTCTTCTAAAAATATTATTTGGCTTATTAGGAAAAAAAATGTCATCAACTTTATAAAAGCAAAAGATGGCTTTTGATGATAAGGCAATATGAGATAGCCAATCAGAGGAAAGCTTCGAGGATTTCTTTATCTCCATTTAATCTATTTAAAGACTTGTAATTCACTAGGAAAGGCATCAGAATATTTACATGCAACCATAAACGATCTCATATAGGATCATAAAGGATCACATATATGATCTAAACAAGTAACAAAATAAAGATTAGAATTAACTCACAAATAAGTGCTAGATTATATTAATTGAAGCAGAAGCTTGAACATGATTACAGATTGTGAAAGACTAAGAGAAATTGTATGTAAATTTTTTGATCTTTATTTTCTTACTTGGTTAGATCCTATATGAGATCCTTTATGATATTATATGAGATCCTTTATGGTATCAGAGCAATTAATAATTTGATAGTTTCAAAAGAATTATTAATAGCAATAGTTGATTCATAAGTCTTGATATTATATTTTTTAAAAATAGAAAAATTACCTAGTTGGTAAATCTTTTCAAAAGTTTCTTTAGGAATAGACCAATTTTCCAAATCATATTCTACCTTAGAGATAGACAGATTAACAATATTAACAGTATACTGATGATTATTAATGAAGAGAAAGTTGCCCTGCACTATAATTTAAGGAATGACATTTTAACAACCAGATATCTACGAATATAGGTATCAATAGTCTATTGTTAATAAATTTCTAATTCTTTAAAATTAAATACGAAGTTGTAACAAGGATATTACACTAAGGTATCTTGGATATTACTAGAGTTTGTCAAATAGGAACACCTTACAGTCTGAACGCCTCTCCTTTTGGCTAAATGACCGCCTGTCGGTATCTGTACTATTTGACAAAGTTCTAAACCTCACCTTAATCACCAGATATAACTTTCATTTTTACAGATAAAGAGCAAGAAACTTATGAACAATAAACTAAAGATAGCCTTAGTCCTAAATGATCTGTTATTAAATAATAATAAACCTAAATATAGCCTAGGGAACAAAAATTAGCTACTCATGGCTAGTAATAATAACACGATATGATGAGTTTGAAAACTCAGTCGATAAACTTCTTTATTTTTTTACTAGTTTGTTCTGATGCTAAAAGATTCACCATTTTATTTTTCTCTCCTTTCTTTTTCTTTACACAGTAATACACTAACTAATACAATACTTATTTAAAGTACAGTAATACAATTTTTGGTTCTAGACTTAGAAGAATAAAAAATACTCTTTTTG
>JBDJHY010239529.1:0-10866 GCA_039654485.1 Withania somnifera
TACATCCAAACTCAAACCTGCAATCATTAGGATGCTACAACAAAGTGTGGACACAGGTCCGAGCATAGGATAATCGGGTTCAAGCATGAGACAGCCACCAAGCACAGTTCAATAGAACTATATTTCAAATCATTTAAAAAGGATGTCAGCTATCAATAATTCAGTTATTTAACATATATTTTCATACAAAGTTCATTTTTTTAATGTAATCTCATATATTACATTTGACATGATAGGTCTGTCAAGAGTTGAAAGACATGCATGAGATGTTAAATCAGAAGACTGACACCTTTTTGGAGGCGATCAAAGCAAACAAATATGATGATAAGGGCAACCTGGTTAGAATATAAATTTTCATCCAATCCGCACAACTAATAGCTAAGAATAATTTGCAACTTCGGATACAAGTCACAAAAAATACATTCTATGTATTTGTATTATTCACATTATATTTGTTCTACAATTATAAATAAATATATAAACCACAATACATTCAATTTTTAATTCATCAGAATTGTTTGTATATATATTAGAATTATGTGATAATACATTAAAATATGTTTGAATATGTATTTTTAAATTTTGACCTCGTATGAATTTGTATATATATTAAATAGCTAATATAATGCTTATATAGAGTTTGAAAATGTAAAAAATATATATGATTTATGTAATTTTTACAGGATATGGATAGTGAGACGCCATCACACACACTTGTTGGTGTGCACCTTCACCCTCAACACAATAGAGAAGGTACAACTACACTACTAGAAAAGTCTCATTTATATGGGACTTTTTCGGCAGATTATAATAAAAAAAAATCGCAGGTAACACCATTATCTGCGGAGTTTCGTGTCACCGAAAATTTATAGGTAATAACCTCGTGGATAAATTTCACCTGTGGATTATCAATTTCCAGGTACGTTACCTGGGGATTCTACACCCGAAGGAATAATTATATGGGGATTATTTTTTCGTATGTACATTTCATAAGGATATTTTAGCATGAAATGTCCAAATTGTTCAAGAATTTTCATCGAAAAATTAGAAAAATGATGAAATTTTTCTGGTAAATTACATGGGATGACTTTCATAGGTAAATTCCTTGAAAGCTCCCCAACAAAATGAGCAAGAAATATCGTCAAAAATTTTGTGCAAAAGATTTTTTTTTCTTCGATTTTACAGGATAATGTCACAGGAAATTTTTTAATAATGTTTTTAAGTAAAAACGCAATTATATATATATTATACATTTCCATGAAATTGCGCGTGCAAATCAGCATAAAAATTAGCAGGTAAATCACCTTCGTAGTTAATAAAAAATTTATTCTTATCCTAAAAGGATCCCTAGATAGTAATCCAACATTAAAAATTCCCATGAAATATTATCAAAAAAAACTGCAAATAAATTCCTATATAAAATTAATTCGTTTCAAAATATTTTTCCATGAAAATTCACAAGTAAAGTTTTTATATTTTCAATTTATTTTATTTAATTTTGAATGATTATTCGTATATATGGAGTATAATTTAATATACATGTAATAGTCAACCAAACATTTTCAACAAATAATTCTACACAAATCTAAAGAAATTATGTCGTATAAATAAAATTCAAAATATTAATAGATAATAATGTTTGATTGTTAAACAAAAAATATTAAAATTTTTAACGATAAATCCTAAGTAATATAATCAACTACATATTGTCTTTTTCCAACTAAACTCATCTCCATCCAAATTATCTCGATCATTATTGTCATCATTTTTAGAACTTTGATTGTCTTCTGCAGATGATGGTTGTACATCTGAAGGTAATGAATAACACAAATGTTTTAATAGTGCATCCAACTTCTTATTTGTGACAGTCAATTCCTTCCTCATTATTCTATTTTGAAGTCTCATCTCTTTATTTTGACGACGCTCTTCTTATAATTTATTATATAATTAAGTATTGGACACATGGACTTGGGTTTTAATCATTTTATTAACTTCCTCCGACATAGCATATGTTGATTGCATAAGTACTCTTACAGATCTACCAAAAGAGCCAAGACGTGCTAACTCTTTTTTTTTTTTCCACCAACTGACATTACCCAAATATCCATTCCACTTATTTGAGATGGTTGGCTAGCTGAATTAGTTTCTCCATCAACTGATGTAATTTGAGAAGCTAATAATTCTTCGTTATTTTGTGTAAAATTATTCTGCATAAAAATATTAAAATAAGTATTAATATTGAAAAGAAAAGGAAAGGAAGCTGGACATAATATTTCCCTGATGCATTCCTTTGACTTGTTTCGCCCTTCTTCTGTTGCATTCCGTTAATTGTTGCCATGGAATGTATATTGTTTCTCTCTTTTCTCAATAAAGACGTTTTCTTTACAATTTGGTTATGGTTTTGTTGTTCCTTCTGTAGCATTTTACCTAAGATTATTTACCCAAAGGAAACCTTTAGCATAGTCTGTGGTATTAGTAACTTGTCATTTGTCTTTTTCATTCCACTTTCACATTGACTATTGGCATTGTATTGAATGACAGGATATTATCATCATAAAACCTCCCAAGAAATCTCCAGCATTGTTAATGATGGTTGTTGTATTGTTTACACTGATCTTTGGTATTTTTACATTTTAAGGGCTAAAATTGTACTGAAACCTCTTCTCAACATCAGCTAATTCAGCTCTTGCTAGATAAGAGGACAACCCTTGCAATTCTTCTATTATTTGATTTCAGTTCATACGTGACTGGATTGCAGGTACGGCTGCTAACTTTGAAGAAACGTACCCAAAGCCCTTGTCAATTCTGTAATTCTCAATACACAAAAACTCCAAGAGATGTCTCTCTAACTCTCTTGAAAGTAGCTCTTCGACCATAAGCTACACAAGGATGAAAGCATGCATACCAAAACACCAGTACGTACAACTCAGGTGAGTGAGGACTATAACAGGGCAACAACTTATTCAAACTACGCAGATATTGATTAGAATGCAAACAGTTGATTATGACAAGGTGGTAGGCAGAAATGTATAAGCTGTAAATAGAAAAGTTAGTAAATTGGTTGAATTTCTCCCTTTTCCGTTTCCTTGTATACAAGTAGAACGGTTTCTCCACAAGTAGAAATTTTAGGTTCTACTAATTTTTATTCCTGTATAAATAGAATCTTTATTAAATAAAATTTTTATTTCTTTTTTTTTTTTTCATTTCTAGGTTGAATTTCTAATGATTTGAAGTTAAAATTTTCAGCATGTAATACAATTCAGTTTTCTTTTTCTCGAAAATAATTGTCAGGAAAAATTTAAAGCATTGTAAGCTAAAAATAATAGTTACTTTCCTATTTTTTTTTTTACTTGTCTCATGTTAACTAGATACTCTCTTAAGAAGCTATTTTTATGATTTATTTTATGAAATTGTTTTTATTAATTATACTTTAAAATTTTAAATTTGAGTAATTGGTTATGTAATTACTTAATTATAAGGTAATATTAGAAGAAAATGATACATGTCTCTTAATTCGCTATGACGGACACGATTACTCTCTTCATTTAATTTGCTTGTCCATTTTAAGATTTGCATGCCGCTTAAAAATAATTATAATATAAATGCTCTATCATAATAAATTTATTAATTGGCAGTCTTATGTATTGAAAATCGGGTGAATAAGTAATTAATATTGATGGTAAAATTAAAAAAAATAATTATAGTTTTTGATTTATTAAAAATGTCAAGTAAAAATCTATTTTTATAACACTAAATAAGTAAAAGTGAACGAAAAAGTAAAAAAAAAAATTAATTTGATACAAGACATAAGTAAAAGAGACGTGTGTTCAAGTTCATGATATGCAGTGTGATCAAAGAGATTGCAAAGCTTGAAATTAACGGGAAAAAATAATATATATATATATATATATATATATATATATATAATACAACAATAATAAAAAATTAAGTATATTTTCTTAAAGTGGGATTTGGAGGATAGAGTATATGCAGTCGATAATATATTTTATTTAATTTGAATTAATGCTTTTAAAAAGATATATATTATAAGATAGAAACTCTATTAAGTAGTAGTTATGGAAAGAAATTTGTTTTCTTGCTGAGCGAAAATGAATCTAATTAACTAAAGAGATCTTACCAAATATTATTTTATCGAAAAAATATATTAGATATATATTTATACGACTTGGCAGAATAATAAAATAAAAGAATAAAATTAATGTCAATGATTGACTGCAACTGCCATTTGATTCAATGATAAATGATCACTATGTCTCTACGAAGTCGAGCTATCAATTTTTAAGAGCAAGACATAATTTTTCTTATTATTATTTTGAAAGTCTTTACTGCAGACCTCTCAATTGGTACGTACTAAATGTAATATATAAATTGACCTCCATTATTAAAATTTTTGAAAATTTATTAATTTTTTATGGTAAATCTTTTTATTCTTTTAATTATAATTTAAAACTTAATAAATGCATTGTTCTCTTGTTTGTTGAATTTTATGAATTATTATAAATTAATTTATAATTTAGTGAAAGAAATATTTTTAAAAAATATCTTTCAAACTTTTAAAATCAAGTTTAACATATCACAATTTATTTAGCTTGAAACAAAGGACGAGTATATCAAAAAATAGATCTTTGAAGGACTTTTACTTAAATTTTTCAAAATTTCATACTCAAAAGGTTAAGTATTTCAAAATATTATCAAAACTACCGTATAATAAATCTAACTTCAAACATGTACTTTTCAATGTTTGAATCATTTTTAAAAAATATACATATTTTTTACAATCATTGCATCATACATACTTTCTAATCTTGAATTAACTTTGCAGCTATATTATTTTCAGCTAAATATATGAATGTCTATATCCTTATGAAGTAATACGCAATTATACTATTCGCAAGTAAATTTTCATGTATCTTTATTATAGAAAACTCTGCAAGAATGTATCCCTAAATAAATTTGCCACGAGATAATTCCCATGTAAATTTCTATATATTGTATCGATAGGAACATCCCCAGTAAACTATCCCCACATAAATTTGCAGCCATACTATTTTCAAATAAATCTCCGTGTATTTATATTGATAGAAAAATTTCCTATAATAAATCCCCACATAATTATGCGACTGTAAAATTCTCAATTAAATCCTCAGGTTTATATACCTCCAAGTAAATCCCCATGTACAAGTTTCCCAAAAAAATCCTATATAATATTTTTAGCTGATTTTTCCTTCGAATACTCAACAATTTCTTTTTTCAATTTTATTTTCATATAACTAGGAATTTATATGCAGATATAATACTTGCGAAATTAGTTTTCGGATAATTTGGTGGCTAATAATTTTGTTCAATTCCGCCAAAAAATCCTGTGATGTTTCCTACGGAATAAAAAATTAAAAGTAAATATTTTAGAATTCATGAGTTTTGAAGTATTTGCATGAAAAATCCCAGAAATTACCAACAAAAATATTTCGCATTAGAATCCCCATGTAAATGAAATATTTCTAGTAGTGCTAATCAAACCAGCACGAGCATTGTGAAGTAACAAATATGACTTGACAAGTTACAGACGGATCAAATCTACAGGTGAAAGCCATTTAGATAACTACAACGAGAATGTTTATAACTTGTATTCACTTATTTAAATCATTTGAATACATGTTCTAACTGTTATTTGTATATGTATTCAATAAGTACATTTTATATGTATATATTATGATATATGTCATAAATCATTTTAACTCATTTGAATATATGTTCTAACTTTATCTGTATATGTATTCAAACACCAACACACACTCCTGTCAATATGCACCTTCGCCCACAACACAACATTCAAGGCATAACCAATGATCCCCATACGAGGATTGATGAAGAAACTAAAGTAAATTCAGAAGTTACGGATAGATCAAATCTACAAGTTAGAGTCATTAGGAATACAACACTATGAATCATTTTCTATATGTCACCGCAAGGTAATACATATACATTTCTGATTTGAGGAGTTATTTTAGGGAGTCAGTTATGATTTATTAAAGTGTAAATAAATGAGTTGATATTATGAGAAGGCAATCAATCTTCATAATTCTTTCCAAACTGGAAACTTTTATAGATCATATCTAATCATTGAATTAGACAGCCTTCAAAAATGCAAAAGAAAACCATTTTTGAGAATTTTTTCAATGATTTTTTGAATTTGCGTAAGGCATTCATAGGAAATCATCAGTTGGAGATAAAAGTTGAGTTCCGAGAAAAGCAATTCAGTAGGTAAGATTTGATCAGCTTCATGTTTTGATTTTCGATTGATGAAATTATCAATTTTCGACTTGTAGCTTCTATTAATCCGAGAAAAGCAATTCAATAGGTAATATTTGATCTGTTTTGTTTTTTGAGTTTCGATTGGTGACATTATCAATTTGATAAATAATAATAGGTGTATTTGATGAAGTTTGTGTTCATAGTTAGGATCACAAGTTCATCAATATGTGTGTTTTTTGAATCGTCCAGTATGAATAATCAGGTTAAACAATATTTGCAGTAAAAATTTGTAGACGATTAGTTGTTTGATAATTATAAGTAATTTTGCTGAATGTATACAGTAACTAAGGAAGGATGTACTTATTATAGGTATAAGAAAGTGTTAACTAGATTGTTATGAATACATATATGTATATGTATTAGATCAAATTTGAATAAAGTTGATGTATAAATTTTTTAATATATTTATGTATATGTATTATACGTATTAGATTAAAATAGAATATTGTTGATGTATTTAATATAGAATTGGATACCATTGGTTTTATAGTGAAGTACTCAGGCAGGTGGAGTTATGAGAATGTGTACAAATATTATACGATGGATGCAATTGTTTTAAGACCTAACACGTCATTTAGGGAGTTGTATGACATAGTTGTAGAACAGATAAGGATTGGAGTTGCTGGTAGAGCAGTTAAAATAGAGTACAAGATTGAGAGTTACCAAAAAACTATTCAAATACGTAATGACATGGGTGTTAAAGTATATGTGATGCAAAAAATAAATATGAGGGAATTAACTACCCTACCTTTGTGTGTTAGTATGATCGATGGTGCAAGCAAACGCGTAGGATCAAATTCATCATCGAGTGGTAGTGGAATTACAGTAGAAAGATTGGAATACATAGATGATTTAAATAGATTTGGGACAGGGGCCTTGGTGGTAGCTGAAGGTGAACAACCGTTGAATGTATTTGGTGAGTCTATTCCCCATATGATTATTTTAGATCCTAACCACAAGGATATAGCGAAAGATCAAGCATACAACAAGAAGAAAGTTTCAAAAGTTGTAATGCACGAATATGCAACTCGAGAAAGGTTCAATTTTAGGACTGATAGGTCTAGCAAAAGTTGGTCAGTATTCAGATCGCGTTATTAAAACTACTTTTGTATAAATTTCTATGACATTTTATTTTTTTTAATGCAGTTACACACTAATATGTGTTTCATATGATTGTAATTTTTTTATTAGGGCTTCAGAGATTAATAAATTTGGAGTGTTTAGGATACGCGAATTTAGGCCAGAACACACATGCCCTATGAAGAATAGAATTTATAACCAGAAACATGAAACAAGTAAATTGATTAGTGGTATTATGAAACCCAAATTTAGAAATCCCAATAGAAAATACAATCCAAAGGAAATCAAGGAAGATGTACTGGAAATTTTGGGTTAGATGTCATACATGGTGTGTTGGAGAGATGGAGAGAGGTTTGGAGTCATTTGGGGAAATCCATCTGCGTCGTACATCAAGTTATCGAGGTATGTATATATGTTGAACACTGCTTATCTAGATTTACATGTAAGACTGACATCGGCAAATGAATTTCTTTATCTGTATGTATCACTGTATTTTTTCATTCGAGGATTTGATCATTGTAGATCTGTGGTGGTGGTTGACGATAGTCATATGAGAGGACCATTCAAGGGTACGTTTGTTTGGGTGAGCACCGTGGACGGAGAAGATAGCCATGTTAATAAATTTAATCTATTCCAATTAACACATAAATGGTTATTATTTTATTGTACCTGTATATGTCTTTAGGCTATATATTTCCACTAGCTTATGGTGTTGCTGACTCCGAAAATGATGCATCTTGGACTTGGTTCGTTGAATGATTTAAGAAGCTTATGTAGAAAGGAATGGAACCCGGGTTGTGTTTGATAGAAATGAGAGAATTATAAACGCAATTTCACGTGTGTTTGATAGAGTGCCCTATTATTCCTGTATGTGGCATTTGTGGAATAATGTAAAGAAAAGATTCAAAAAATCACATGATGAACTAACTGATGTGTACTATACGATGGCAAAGGTGTATATAAGGACGGAGTTTAATCAACTAATGAAAAAGGTTGAAACTATTGATGTAAGAGTTAAAACATATTTGCAATCTGCAGGGTATGAAAAGTGGGCAAGGTGTTATGTTTTGGTGCATAGGGAGTGGAATATGACATCGAATATTGTTGAATCAATAAAATCAATATTTGTATTTGCAAGAGAATTGTCAGTCTATGATTTTATAGATCAGTTAAGGTTGTTTTTTGCAAAGTGGAACTTTGAAAATCGATAGAAAGCTTCATTCACATTCACTACTTTGACTTGAAAATTCAAGAGATATTGATAGAGAATGAGGCAAAGTCTACACACATGACGGTACGTTTATTTTGTAAATTTAATCACAGTTAATACATTTCTTGAATTACACCATACTCGTAATTATGATTTGTATTTTGAACGTAGGTTGTACAATCCATATAATTCATATACACCATACACGATAAGGATAGGCATTCTATAATTTTTCTTAATAATAAGACATGTACATGTGTGCAATCTTAGTTGGAGGAGATATCGTGTCCACATGCTTGGGATGTATTGTAAAAGATAAGTATTGAAGTAGAATACTATAGCTCTGACTTATACATGCCTAAAACGATTCTAATGACATATAAATTGCCTATTCGTCATTTACCCGATAATGATGAGTAGGTGATACCTATAAACATTCAGAAAGATTTAGTCTTGCCACCAACATTCAAACGGCCACATAGTAGACCACAAAAAGTGACATGTGGAAGAGTTTTGGCGAAAAATATGGGAAGAAAGTCAAAAAATCGTGTAATAGATGTGGGTATAAAGGGCAAAATAGAAGTTTATGTAAAAATAGACCTCGGGTAGATTTATGGTAAAAAAAAATTATGTATAAATGGTGCATTGATATTGAGACATTTGTAATTCTTCAGATTAACGTTGAATAAATATTTAATATATTTTTTTGTGTTTGATATTTTATTACAATACAGTGTCACGCCTCGAGTGTGACGGCACCTACCTTTCTCAAACCCGATAGGTCATTCAAAATAATAAAAACCAAGTAAAAGAGAAAAATAAACTACAATGACACTAAAAATGCGGAAGTCAACACAATATGTATATATACACCAAATTACTTGGTGCACCATTCACAAACCTCTATAGCATTAATTACAAGTTATATAAATTTAATACATGATCTTTGAAAAGTAAAAACATTAGAAAGTAAATGTAAAGAGGATTCCTCGGCAACCGATGAAGGGACGGTCAGCTAACTCTAGATCCTGAAACTTTGCCTAGACCGATGGAAAAAGAGAGAATCATTAGGTCTAGGGCTCAACACCTGCACAAGAGTGTAGAAAAGCAAGGAGTGAGTATAAAACAATAGTACTCAGCAGCATCCTCGGCTGGTTTAACTATAACTAGACAACAAAATCCCCTAACTCCCAACCAGTCCTCCAATATACTACATCCTACAACAGAGTTTATAGTATTACAACAACCCATTCAATAGTATGAATCAGGTATCAATAGAAATCACTAACATCAAGTAATCTCAAGTAAAAAGTCAATAACAGATAATCGTAGTGAATCAATCAATACCAGTTAATCTCAATGAATCAGATAACAACAGATAATCTCAGTGAATCAGTCAATAATAGAAAATATCAAGGAATTAGAAAATATCAAATAATATCAAAGGATCAACAGGTATGAATAAATATCAATGCCACAAAAAGAATGAATATCATTATGCAAGTGACTCGATACATTCCAATATCCCGTACACACCTACTGGCATTTCTCATCAGTCAAGACCCATAGGGGACTCGCGAGGTCCATGTACTCACAAATCTCTGGACCCCCAGAACAAACCTCGGGTTATCCAATCCATATCTTAGACCCTTAATAAGAGCCTTGGGATGGTTATCATAACCAGGACCTCTGTACGAACCTCGGATTGCCCAATCCAATTTACTTCCATAGCTCACAAGATGTAGTCTAAGTCTCATACTCAATTATTTCAGGTGAGAAATTATCATATGCTTGTCATGGAAATATCACAAGTTATATTTCAAATACAATAGTGGCCTCTCACGAGCATTCAATTTCCAGATCAATATGATATATACAATTCATCAAGGAAATTTCACCAATAAATAAGCAATTAAGTTTCATTTTCTTATCAAGGTATCCTTTCTCATATATGAATCAAGTCAAACAATTCACAACCCAATTTAAGTATATACAAAGTTCAACAATTTCATCAAGTTTTCACATAAACCCCACTTGTTCGTTTAGACTCAATTTACATTAGTAATAGCAACTCCAAAAAACCGATTCATCCCCAAACCATACACATTAGAAATCAATCTTTAACTAATTATAGAAAAATCATAATAACCTCAACTTGCCTTAATTTGGAGAAAAAACCCTCACTCATGCTTTTTACCTTTTCTTTGAGCCTTCGAACGAGCGTAATCTAGTTATCAAATAAG
>JBDJHY010239538.1:0-10866 GCA_039654485.1 Withania somnifera
GGACTACGGGGTTTGGTTCTCCTACTGGTGGTATAGTAGGTGCCATCATGATCCGAGAAATCGGGTTGTGACAATTATTCATATCGCTGTATAGTTGTCCTTATTGGTTACTTGTTATTTCATGTTGTGTGGGGTTAGTGCTTTATAATCTTATTCGTTTAATTATCTTTTAACTTGAGTTTACTAGTATACCGACCATGTTCTACTCCTATCTTCTTTGATTCCCATTTATTGTGTTATATTTCACATATGTTGTTGTAACGATGTTGGGTACATTTTCTTTCATTTCCTGTGATCCTGTTATGTGATTGGCTGGCCCTATCAGTCTATGTGACACTTGTTTTGTACTTGAGTTGCTAGTTTTCCAAAAAATTACTATTTTCTTCTATGACCCCTTTTTCTTGTACTTTGTTATTTAAAGATTTTATTATTGTTATGTGCTTATTAGTCCCTCGAAGCCTACTGGTACGAGTTGCTTTGGCGACTTGTACTCATACTACACTTGCACATGTGTAGATCCAAGAATCGGTTTTGGCTTGTGATATACAGAAAATTGTTCGTTCAGATCTTATTTACATCGGAGATTCAGGGTAAGTTTGGCGTTCAGCTTGTTCCTTTATTGATCTCTATTGTATTTCGAAGACATCTTGATATTACATTTATTTTCATTTTATCATTTTGTACTTAGTGGTTCGTTGACACTGATACCGAATTTTGGGTAGATTTTGTTATTATTTAAGACTTCTCCAATTATTATTTTTCCTTGAAGTTTGATATTCTTCCGCATTAAATGTAGTAGTCCTCCACTTTGGCTTTGGACTATGGGGTTTTGTTCTCTACTGGTGGTATAGTAGGTGCCATCATAATCCGCAAAATTGGGTCGTGACATTATGGTGGTGTAGATAGGTTTCATCATGATCAAATTTCATATGGTGATAAAAGGGAAACATCAACATTGTTAAATAGCATGCAAATTTCATTAATTATTGAAAACATCACCAACGATCATGAAATAGAGGTAAATCAGAACATACAATATAATTAAGTCAAACCTAGATAATTCTACTACCGTCTCAACTTTGAAACTAGGTTTTTGGACACAAGGATGAAAAGAACCCTTGTTAATTATCTCGCAAGCACAAATGAATCACCTGTTATGGCTTGAATTGATGGTGTACAGTTGCAATGTAACCCTCCACCAAAACACTTACTTTTGTTTTATCAAAGAAACCTCATATAATATTTTAGATCTAAGTCTTTTAATGAATAGTTCTGACACGATTTAAGGATTTAGGGTTTATATACCCCTATCAAATAAGACTAAAACGACAATGGTTTGTAACGACCCAAAAATCATGTTTTGATGGCATCTATATTCCACCTGTAAATAATCTAAACCTTGGCCTAGAGCGTTAAGAGGTAGGCTAGCACCAAATGCCAAAAGAAAAGAAAAGAGAAATGAAGAGAAGAAATAAAAGGAGATCAAAGTAATATAAAATAACTCCTCGGAGCCTAGTATTGTGGTTGTAGAGCATCTAATCACACAATAGCACAAAAATACAACCCACAACAGGGGAAAAATTACAAGTTAGCCATCCTAGACGAAAACTAGGACAACTTTGTACAGAACGAGAACTGGTCAGCAAGAACGCCAACTGCTCACCATATCATTGAATATCTCTGGTATATACTGCAAGATCACGTTCGCCCTACTGACTTGTACTAGGACCTACATCACAAAAGACTAAAGTGTGATGAAATAACAAGCATAAAGGGAGTAATCATAATATCAACTATCAAGTACAAAAAAGGGCCAACCATCAGGGTATAACACAAAGGACTTGAGTCACAGGAAAACCATGGCCTATGTGACACGTACCTGGAGCTCCAACCTAACTAACATAAAAAAGACAATAACGAGGAATACTAGACCAACAACGGCCAATCTATTAGCAAGTAAAGTATAGGAAGTAACCAATGTACTCAGGATGATAGAAAGTAAGTCCTCTCTAGAAACAAGACCTACCGGCATCCCATACTATTGGAAGGTACAACCAAGCATACAAGTAACCTAACAAGACTCCATCATAAGCTCAAAGAGTACACACAAGCCCGAAGAAATATAATGCGAAGGGGTACAAAAAATTAAATGTGTCACAATAGTAATCCCACACACTCCTCCTCCGATAGAAAGGCATTCAAGTTAAGACCCACAGAGGACTCGAACCATATATCAATACTCTGTTTTATACCCCTCCCCAAGGGGGAGCATCATGCTGAGGTATAGTGATCTATGTTGGTAGGGCCCGTGGACGGACTCGAACCCATATGCAAAACTTTCATTACAATCAAAGTAAGACATAGTCATCAATAATAAATGATAAAACCCAGGTTCATCCCGTATATTCTATCTCATTAGAGACTTAATTGTCTTTGTATAGGAATTTCCATGAAGTACTATAATGGAATAGGAAAATATCTCCATACTTCCCAGCTATCAAGGAAACATATATAATAATAGATAAAAATCTCCTCTAGTGGTAATATTAACAAAATTCAAGTGGTTTTATGATCGTTTAGCCAAAAATATCCAACCGGTTGTCCACATCCCTATAATCATGCATGCTTGTCAAACACAACATAACAACAGCCTAGATCAGCTCCAAGCCACTAGCTAAAATGAGGGGATAACTATTAAGCTATAATCACTAGAGTAATCCGCTCCCCAACTCCAATATGTTCCAGATAAAATGTAAAACATTCATGTAAGGCCTCATATCCCTAATGATATATAACAAGCGAAGAAGCTAGAAAGATAGGACGTATGCCAAGATAACAACCATAACTAGGATCCAAACTAGTAACCCAGTCTGATCTTGTAGTTACCAAGCATATATGATATTAAATACAAATAGGTAAGCCTTAACCTACCTGTATTTTGATAGTGTCCTCGAGAAACGTGCTAAAATCCCAAAATGCATGATCAAGCTTGGAATTACATGAAAATAGCAAAGACATAACCCACGTGTCAAGAAGGATAAAATAAGACCTATATTTCTTTAGTAATAACACGGTCGAAATCCAAACTACAAAATGGGTTCTAAACCCTTGTAGCATGAAAAATAGAATATTTATACTATCACATAAAGCACAACTCATAGATCGTATGGTACAAAATTGAGCTCAAACTAACAAAACAAAATGAAGAAATACGCTCAAAAAGTTTATATACAACGAAAAACATTACAACTAAAGAAGAAACGAAGAATTATATGGTAGAAACAATCCTAGACCTATCAAAACGTAATTCCATATATTAGATACATCAATAAACCATTAAAAAACTTGTTTCTAAACTTCAAGGAGGAAAAAAATATGGAAGAATATAAAAAAATTCTTCAAAAATTAAAGAAGAAGAAAATTATATAGGGCTTGTAGGTGGTTCTTCGCATTCATGGAAACCACACCGTTAACGCAGAGATTAAGGGAGAAAAACCCTTTGAGTTTGATAGATTTTTAAATCTTTATAAAAGGGGTATGAAATGGAAATAGAGTCTGATTTTGACAAACCATATTTGAATCTATATGTAATTGATATTCCAAATGCAACAGAACTAAAGAAACAAAGATCTGATATCATTTAAGATGGTAAAGGTCTAAAGTAATAATGATTGGAAGGGAATCAAGCTAGAAAACTACTAGGGAACCAAACTACCGCTCCCAACAAGTCATAAATGACTTTGGAAAGTCACAAGGACACTCTAACCACAAAGAAATCACGAAAATACAAAAATGACCCTGAGGGTCATTAGAAAATCCCCCCACTAAAGGAACTATTGTTTGTGAAAGTTAATGAAAAAGGGAGTACTTGAAAACTCAAAAACATAAGAGTACTGAGCTCGTATATCCTCTCCATCTCCGAGTAATCATCCTCGACTTGAAGATGAGCCCAACAAACTATCACAGTAGGAATATCATTGGACCTGAGCCACCTCACATCTCTGTCAATGATGCCCTCAGACTACTCTACGTATGTGAAGCGATCTTCCAATTGAATTGCCTTATAATGAAGAACATGGAGGAGGCCTGGTACATAGATACAAAGCATGAAGATATGGAAAAATGGATAAACCGCTGCAAGCTCTAGAGGTAGGGACAATCTATAGGCAACACCGCCAACACTGTTAGTAATCTTTTTAGGGCCCTATGAACCTAGGGTTGATCTTGCCCCTTCGGCCAAACCTCATGACGCCCTTTATGGGTGGACCTGGAGAAAAATCATATCTCCAATGTTAAAATCAAGAGGCCAAAGTCTACTTTACTCATAGATCGTTTGCCTACTCTATGTTGTATGGAGTCTGTCCTAGATAACTCTAACTCTCTTCATAACATCTATAATCAGATCTAAATTTTTAGACCAAAACTCTACACTACACTACCAACCAATTAGCGATATGCACTGCCTACCATATAAAGCTTTAAATGGTGCCACCTAGAATGGTAGCTGATATTATATGAAAACTCCATTATGACCAATGCTGATCTGAAATAACACCAAAATCAAAGACTCAAGCCCAATGCATATCTTGAAGTACCTGAATGGTCCATTTGGACTGACCGTCAATCTATAGATGAAAAGAAGTACTCAGAGCTACCTTTATACCTACCTCACGCTATATGATACTCCAAAAACATAAAGTAAACAGTGTACCTCAGTCTAAAATAGGTAAACTGGCACCGTATGCAGGGGAAGAACCTCCTTAACATTTAAGGAATCAAGTCTATCAACACTCTAATATGAAAAAAATGGTAGGAAGTGGGCGGACTTGGTCAATTGATCCACGATAAGTCAAATACAATAATGACCCCTGGAAGTACAAGGATGTCTAGAAACAAAATCCATGATAATCCTCTCCCACTTCCACTCAGGAATAGGGAATCGCTTCAACACACCACATGGTCTGCGGTTCTTAATCTTCATCTGTGGATAGTTCAAGAACCAGAAAACAAATGTGGTAACATCATAACTCAAGCAACGCCAACAATAATGTTATGTCAAATCCCTACATATCTTCGCAAATAATCAATGTTCCCAAGAAAACTACGACTGCATATCCACAATACACCATCAAAATCTAAAGAGGCACCCCTGCAGTCACCTCTCATAACCAACTCTCAGATACAAATCATGGATGTATCCTCATATTAACGTTATAGAATCTGATCAAATAGAGTTGAACTCTAGTCAGATATGAAATGACCAACCTAAACAAACAGTTAGCTAGAGGATGGATGTCTAAGTCTAATAGAGTCTTTGAAACTTATATGGAAGACAAACTACCCAAGCTAACCAACTTCTGAATCAAGGAATCTACAACCACATTCACCCTGTGTAGATAGTGAGTAATTCTAATATCATAGTCTTTCAGAAGCTCAACCCATCTCCTCTATTTAATATTGAGCTCTATCTGACTCAATATACTATAGGTTGTGATGGTCAGTGAAGATCTCATAATGGACTCCACAGAGGTAATGTCTCTAGATCTTGAGCACGAAAACTACTGCCACCAACTCCCCCATGGGCGGGGTTTTGTCTATAATGAATCTTCAACTAATGTGAAGAATTTGCAATAACTCTACCCTACTACATCAATACACAACCCAAACCAATAGGCATCATAATAAAATGTATATGGCTGGCCCTCATTTGGAAGTGACAACACCAGTACTGGAGTGACAAACTCTTTGAGCCTCAAAAAATTAGACTCACAATCCTTAAACAACCGAAAAGGAAAATCCATCCGAGTTAATCTAGTCATAGGAGCTGCTATGGAAGAAAATCCATGCATAAACTGTTTGTAATAACCAGTTAACCTAAATAAACTGCGAACCTCTAAAGCAGTAGTAGGCTGAGGTCAGTCATGAAATGTAAAACCCTTCACTAGATCTACAATGATAGCTGTCGAGGATACAACTTGACCAAGAAAAGCTACAAAGTCAACCATATAGCACACTTAGAGAACTTCGTATAAATATTCTCATTCCTTAAAGTATGGTGTACGATTCTCAATTTCTCCTCACAATTCTCCTATCTCCGAGACTAAACTAGGATATCATTAATGAATAGAATCATGAAGGAATCCAAGTAAGTCTAAAAACTCTAGTTATGAGATCCATAAATCTGGCTTAGTCGCCCCATAATACATAACCAAAACCTCGTCCTGAACCCTCAACTTGTGATAACTTGACCTCAAGTCAATCTTCGAGGAAAAAGTAGCACCTTTAATCTAGTAAAAAGATCAAAAATATGTGGCAAAGGATACTTATACTTAATGGTAACCTTATTCAATTGTCTATAGTCAATCCACATGGGCATAGTTGCCTTATTCTTCTTCACAAACAACACTAGAGCACCCCCAAAAGGAAATACTAGGATGCATAAAGACTGTAGAAATCAAATCCTGAATCTTAGTAATAAGATCCCAGAGCTCTACTCAATCCATATTATAAGGTGTAACCGAAATGGACCTAGTGCACAACTCAGCTTTTATAGAGAATTAACAACATGCTCGAGTGGGAGGAAAAGAAACTCATTGGGGAAAAGATTAAAAAATTGTCTAACGACGGGCTCAGACTTAGAAGAAGGAGAATCAACACTCAAATTATGACAATAATCTAGGTAAGCAACACAACCCCAGGCTAGTAATATACTGGTATGTATACTAGATATCATTGGGATCGATGAGTGGCCAATAGGACCCTGCTACACCACTGAAGGTATATCGAGCATAGATATAGTAACGTTGAAAAATAATCTAGAATTGCATGATTAGGGGATCGCAAGTTCATGTAAAGAATCACATCAAAATATATCATATACAAAGCCACAAGATCATCTCAAGTGTCCAACCCTCATAGAATAACAATACACGCTCGGTGAATTCAATCCACAACTATAAGATCACCTATGGCAGTAGCCACACTCATGGGCATAGGTAAAGGCTCATGCATAACAGCCAAATGGGGCCCAAAATACACAAACACATAATAATATCTAGAACTAGGGTTATATAGTTTCAAAGATACCTAGTGACAAACAAATAACATACTCATGAGCACTGCATCGAAAATATTCACCTGAGATTTATTGGGAATAACACCAAACCTACGGTGCCCTACTGATCTCCTCCTCGATCACCTACTCTATCCCTCTATCCCTCACGAAGACCACCTCTAGTCGTTATCACCTCTAGCCAGTGGTAGTACCACCTAAAGAGGCTTCGCAGTCTGTGCTGCTATATAAATGGCCCAAGGTCAGGAGAAATCTCTAAAAAAATTCCTACCTTATCACACTCATAAAAACCCTAGGATATGCCCCGACTAGGACCATTTGTTGGACTACCCTGGACACTACGACCCTAAAATCCTGAAGATGTGCCCATAGTGGGCTGGCTATTTTGACTACTACTAGCTAATGATAAGGAGGCCTGAACTTGTCTACTAGGTTGGCCCTGCTTCTGCTATTCCTGTTGATAATGTCTAAGCCTATCATACCATCTCCAAAAAGATCGAGAACCTCTTAAATTTCACTGGTGGCATTGTCTATTATAGCCTCATTGGGCCGAGCGATAGAGTCTCTCTATTGTACAGGCATGATAAAAAACTACCAAAAATGGATTACCTCGATCAACCAACTCAACCTCTATCTATAACTCTAATCTAAACTAGGACGCAAGAAGAAAATCGTCTTATCCTATGTCCACAGTCTAGTAGTCCCATATCTCAAAAGCTGAGTGAAATAATCATCATACTCGATAACTGACATCATTCCTGCTTCAAACCAAGAAACTGAGCCATGTTCCTCTCAAATACTCCAGGGAACATACTTAGCCATAAAGATATCTAATAATTGGCTTCATATTATAAGTGGTGACCCTTCCACTCTACTCTCATTGTGTACTCTCCAACAGGCTTTAGCCGGCCCCTCTAGATGATGCCTAATAAAATCTACTCCATGTGTATCTCTCAAGACCAAAGTCTATAACCTCTTCTCTCACTCTACTATAAACTCACAAGGATCCACTCTGGAGTCACCAGAGAATCTCGAAGGCCAAATACGCATAAAGTGTTATGCATCTTTGAGTCATTGTAAGTTATAACAGAAACCATAAGTTGAGTCTAAATTTGTAGAACCTATGGAACAGGCTGCGGAGGAGGAACTTTTTCTACAACTTATATCGGTTGAATAGGAGGATTTAGGGAACCTTGTGGCACTCCCTGAGTTGAAGTCTGGCCCTCATCAGTGGGCGTCTACCAAACATGGTGCCGATATGCTTCCATATATCTCTAAGTTCCTCATTAGAAAGTGGTGGCATCTGTGGTTGAGGTAGATCTATAGGTGCAGGATCAGGTTGCACAACACTAGCTTGGCCTTGCCAATAGTTTCAAGCTCTACCTTGGCACCTAATTGGAGCTCTTTATAGAGATGGGGGAGGATCATCACTTCCATATGTAGAACGCATCCAAACCATCTCCAGAAGAATGAAGCCAAAGTAAATCACCAAGAAACCAATAGAAACTTCACATGAAAGGAATCAAGAGAAAGTCATCCATCCTAAAAGAGCCCTATAACCTCCCAAAAATCGAATACAAACATCTCTGTACTGATCCACAGGACTCTACGAGAGAGTTACTCCTATAGCAAGAGTCACTAATTAACTTAGGGTTTGATACCACTCTGTCATGACCCACAGATTAAGTTGTGATAGCATTTGTATGCCACTTTAAGACAAGCCTAACCCTTTCCTAGAGCATTAAGCGGTGGTCCAACAAAAAATGGTAAAATAAATAAAAGAAAAAAAGAGATGAAGAGACAAAATAGAAAGAGATCAAAAAAAATAAATAACAAAAAATAACTCCCTAGAACCTTGTATCATCGATGGAGAACGTCTGGAAATAGAAGAGAACAAAAATACATCCCACATCGGGGGGGGGGGAAATTACAAGGTAGCCATCTTAGACAAAACTAAGACAACTTTGTACAGAAGGAGAATTAGTCAGCAAGAATGTCAACTGTTCATCATATCCCTAAAACTCTGTATAAACCACACTATCATGATTTCCCTTCTGACTCGTACTAGGTCCTGTATCATGAAAATACGAAGAAGTGTACCATGTGTACCAAAATAATGGGTTTTTAGTAGGAAGCATATGTTGACTCAGAAAATTTAAGCATAAGATAGGTAAAGTTTGATGAAACAAAAAAAAAGAAGGGAGTAATCATAATATCAACAAAAGAAGGTCAACCTCATGGTATAACACAGAGGAACTAAGTCATATGAAAATCATGAACGGCGTGATGCGTACTTGGAGTTCTAACGTGACCAGCATAATAAAAGACCACAAAGAAGAATTCTAGACCAACAATGGCTAATCTATCAGCAGATAAAGAATAGGAAGTAACCAATATACTCAGGAAGACAACAAACAAGGCTTGGCAAGCTTCAAGACCTACCGAAATCCCATACTAAAAGAAGGTACAACCAGGCATACAAGTAACCGAATGAAGCTTCCCTCATAATCTCAAAGAGTACACAAGCACAGAAAATGCAATGCAAAGGGGTACAGGAAAGTAAATATGTACCAATAGTATACCCAAGAGCTCCTTCACCAGTAGAAAGGAATGTGAAATTGGAACCATGAAGGACTCAAAACATATACCATTACTCTACCATATACCCCTCCCTCGGGCTGTGAATCATGCCCAGTCAAAGGACCGATGTCTATAGGGCTTATGAAGGGACTCAAACTCATATGTAAAAGCATCATAAAATTCCAACTAGGTATATTCATTAGGCATAAATTCTAAAACCTAAGATCAGAATGTATATCGTATTTCAGTAAAAACTAAACTATTTTCATATAGGCATTTCCATAAAATACCATGATGGAACAGTAAAATAGCTCCATACCACCAAGAAGTTGTGGAAATGTATATAATAATAGATATAAAACTTATCTAGTGGTAATATTAATAAAAATAAAGTGTTTTTATTATCTTTTAGACAAAAACATCAAACTGTATTTCCACATCCCAATAATCATGCATGCTCGTCAAACATAGGAAAACAAAAGTCATGATCAACTCTAAAGTCACCAGCTAAAATCAGGGGATAGCTACTAAGCTCTAATCACTAATGTACCCCTACCTCAACTGCTTTCTAGAGACAACGTGAAACACGCAGGTAGGGCCTCATAAACCTAGAGATATATAACAAGCGAAGAGGCTATTAAGATAGGTTGTAGGCCAAGACAACAACTATACTAAGTCTCCAAAGTATTAACCTAGCCTGAAGATGGAAATTTACAAAGAATATGCAATACTAAATACCCATTATGAAAGAGGTAATCTGTAACCTATCTAGATTCTAGTGGTATCCTGGAGAAATATGCTAAAATACCGAAATGCACGAACAAGATCTAAATCACATCAAGCTAGGAAAAACGTAATTCGCATGTCATGATGAGTAAAATTAAGACCCATATTGATGTAAGAATAGTGGGGTAGAAATACAAACTAAAAATGGGTCTATAAATCATACCATGGCAAAGTAGAATATCTATACCAACACTAAAGCATAGCTCATAGATCATATGGTATAAAACTAGGTTTAAACTAACAGAAGAAAATGAAGAAATAAGCCCTAAAAGTTTATATACTACAAGAAACTTTAAAACTAAACAAGAAAAAATAATTACCTAGTAGAAAGGATCATAACCCTAAAACAACTTGTTTATAAGCACCAGGGTGGAAAACTATTGAAAATGAAAAATTTTGTCAAAAATAAAGAAGAAAAATAAGAATTT
>JBDJHY010239558.1:0-10866 GCA_039654485.1 Withania somnifera
CTAGTATACTTCATTTAATTTTTTAGGCTGTGGGGCCCATTTTCCAACCCGGGTTGCTAATTTCAATATAGGACTTATTCTCCATGATTTGATCCCTCGAATCATAATTTGTATAGTTTTGGGTGATACCAAATGTGTTGAAGATTTGGGTTCACAGTGCGCTCACTTCGGGTATTTTCACCAACATCTAGGTAGGCAAAGTTTATTTATGTGAATTGTAGACTGGGTTATTATTTGTGCTTGTGATATGGCTTGTAGCGTGGGCTGGGTTGTTAGGTTGGTTGTTGTATTATTACTCTTATCTTATTAGGTTTCGGGGGGCCCTGTGAGGGCTTAGAGGGTATGAGGTTGTATGCCCGGGTCCTGGCCCACCATGTGGAGGCCACAGACCCTGGGAGTGATTTTAGTTACTGCGTAACGTGTGTGGTGAGATGAGTTCTTAGCTTGTGGCCCTTGGATGATCCTAGACTTTGTTTACTTTTTGTTTCCACTATGATTTATATTATTGTTAGTATTTGGTGTTGAGTCTGTTGTTATTACTAGTTGGATGGTTATTGGCATTATGGGGGCGAGGCCCCGGTTACTGGTACTGATGAGAGGGAGAGGCCTCGAGTTTTGGCATTGTGAGGGCCAGGCCCTAATTACAGACACTGATAGGGTGTGTGTGTCTAAGATTGGTATTGTGAGGCGAGGCCCCGGGTTGTTGAAATGAATAGGGCGATGCCCTAGTTGTTGGTACTGAGGATGTTTCTCCACTTTACTTTTTTGTACCCCTGTGTATTTTCCTTAGTATGGTGTGTTCCCATTGGGCTTAAGGGGGGAGTCACATTAGGTTTTGCTGTGTTGTTTGTGCTTACCGGCGGGATTGGGTGCCATGTAGGTTTTGTGTGTTTACTTTATGTTCCCTACTTAGCTGTATTCCTCTATCCATTCTTTACTCGTGGTATATGCATATGGGGCGTATGGTTAGTGAGTTTTGGCTGAGCTGGAACACAGGTATGTTCCCTAACGTCATTTTTGGGTTTTCAGATATTGACCACTGTGTATTGTGTTTACCATGTTTAGTCCCTGTAGACCTGTACTTGCACGTCTACTACTTTACCTTTCTTCTTATCTATTAGTCTTACTGTTTCTCTACTGTTAGACCTGTTTTAATTTTCTTACCTATATTACTCACATTTTTTTTAATTTAGTCGACCAATGATGTTTACTGGGTACCGTTTTTGGTACTCATTGCATTTCTATACCTTTTCCCTTGGTACAGATACCGACAGGGGTTATGAGAGATATCGTGATCATGTAGAGTAGCTTTAGCTGATTGCAGAGATTACAGTGAGCTTTGCCATCCGAGCTGACCATGATTTCCTTAATTTTGGCTTGCTGTATTCGGCCTACAGATAGCCCTTCTTTGATTCTAACTTGCTTTATTCGGTCTACAGCAAGACCTACATTGTAGTATCCTTTATAGGAGTTACGTTGTTCCTTGTACCTTCTGGTTATTCTGTATAGTAGCTCCATATGCCACTGACACCAGGTTTTGGTATTTGGGCTATGTATAATTTCCTTCTGGATTCCGTTCTTTATGTATTGTTTATGCCTTCCTTTGCTGCATTGGATGTTTTGAGAGTTTATAGCCCATCGCGCGTAGCTCTGAGCTGTAGGCTTAGGCTTGTCTATAGTAGGGTTGTAGATTCCATCATGATCTAAATTTTGGGTCGTGACACCCATGATCTATCAGACTCCGATTTCCATTTAAATTTCTTCGTCTCCCTCCTTTCAAATGCAACACGCTATCTATCCACATTCTCCAATAACAAATCCCAGCATTAAAGACCCTTAATTTGGAACCTTGTTCATAATCTTATGCTACGATCAACAAAGTTATTAATCTAAGTCTGCTATTTTGTGTTGATTATGTTGAAGTTGAACTGGTAAGATTACATTTTAATTGCTATCACTGTAAATTTTAATTTTTTATTCATGAACCTAAGTCGTGGGTGAATTCTGAGTAATCTAATGTTCATATTTTTTTTGTCGTTATAGCATGAACTATGGGATTATTGTTAAACTATTGTGTGTGGCGGATTTTGTTTAGATAAATTTAAAATTGAAGTGTATAATTGCTTTGAAATAGAGTTGAATTGGTATGGAGTAATAAATATTGGTGAAAGTTGACCTTCTATAGTTAGGTCACGTATAGGCGGAGGATTTGGAGAATCGTCTCCTCAAGGATGAAACGCTAATCCTACTATTCAAAAATGAACTGGGTCACTGAAACAACATTTTATATGGGTCATCTACACTGAAATGGATCGTCTTATGTTTTGTCTATGAACAGATGATAGAGGGGATGAACCATCTTATACCAAATGGAATGCCTACTCCTTCTGTCTAAACTTGCTTATGTTTGACTTTGTAACCTTTACAAAATTGTTTACTAATGCTTGATATCCAACCAGGTATACATGCCACCCAAGCTCACACAAAGAAGAGGTGTAGGCCAATGAAATAGTATAACCCGAGGGCTCAGGGACGAAGATGATAGCCCTGAATAAAGGGTAACCGGACAACAGGCTAGGTAAACCCATACGCCCACTATGACCTCTAGAACTTTAACTGTGTTGATATCCTCTTCTTATGAGGGTTTGAATGATGAGTCAAGGGGTTCTTCCGAAGGCGAAAGCTACAGTGCCAAAAGCTCTAACCCTACACTAGTTGTAGCTCCGATGCTCACTTGATGGGAGAGATATGCCAGGTCATCAAAAGCAAGAATCCATAATTTCAAGATGAATCTCAATGGGCAGTGTTTGGTTTTGATAATTTTTTTTGCAGAGGGGTTGATCACCAATGCCAAAGGGAAATATGGTAGGAGTATCATAGAAGAGTCCCAGATTATGATGGATCACTTGCTAGACTACCCGAAGATCGAGAAGGTCATTCAGGCCTACTAGCTAGGGTGGATGAATAGACTGCCTGAACAATATTATCCAACTATAGTTCACGAGTTCTATGTGAACTATAAGGACAAATTGCTATGAGTGACTCCCATGGGCTAGAAAACTCATAGTTAGGGGTATTGGCATAGTGTTATGGTATGACGAGTGAATGTCGACATTTGCAAGCAGATAATAAATTATTTTATTTTTTCTTGACTATGTGGCTCCTCCAGAGCATCCAGATTATTTCTACTGCTATGCCAGTTGAAAGACCCAAAAGGAATGGTTTGCGCAAGTATTAACTAAAATAGAGCCAACATGGTTGAGCAACCCACACGTGCCTATCTAGATTGCTTCTCTGAGTTTCATTGTAAATTTCTGGTGGGGTGGATAGGATGAGGACCAAGTCAACATGGGATGATAAATTGACTGATGAGGATATGGTGTTAGTGGTCTGCCTAGTATTAACTTTGGTTGTTTGATTGCCAGAGAGCTTCGGATACATTCTACGTGCAAAGATACGACTTACTCTTACCTTTTTCTAATTACTGAACTTTGTCAGCAAGCTAAGGTACCAATCTTACTAGGTATTGATATGGGAACTGATCCCCTCAAGACTTATGATGTAGATAGTCTGAAAGATCTTTCTAAACTTGAGGTGAATAAGCAAAAGGATGGAGATGTATCTACTTCCCGAACTGGGTTAGATGATCAAATGGGCACACACTCAGCAGATATAACCCATGTCCCTTCCATGCAAAGGGATTCCAATACATTTGGGCCATAGGGCCTACCCCAGTCACATAACAGATAGTCCTCCTCCCTCTCTATTCGATTTAACCCTTGCGAACTTTTCATATAAAACGGGTAATATGTAAGGAGACTCAACATGAGGTGTTGTTAGTAGAAGTTGAGCTGCTGATGGATCTAAAAATCAAAGTGGCTTTAGAGCCATATGACATAATGCATTCCAGGATCGATAATATGGAATAGTGCATGAATGAGCGCCTCCGACTTATGAGCCTATTTGAAGGGCTATATTTCATATAGAGCTAGAGAAACTACCAGTCGATATTACAACACTACAACAAGGCCACTTCCTAATGGCCCCAACACCAGCAGTCCCCATTAAGCATGACAATGAGGACCTTATATTGAGTTTAGCTGACATGCAGTTGAAGGGAAAAATAGTGAAGGCAGGGGGTGATGAGATAAAAGAATTTGGGAAGAAGAAGAGAAAGAAGAGGAAGAGGTGTAGCCGACTTGAGGAAGCGTATTTCGAAGAGGTGCTGAGGGTGTCCAAGGAGTGTTTTGTGCTCGATGAGAAAAGAAGAAGAGCACACACTGTACATACGTATACTACCATAACATCGATGGAGTTCGAGAATATCAGCTGGGCACTGGATACTAATGAGGAGCTGAGAGAGGCAACGAGCACAGTTGCCGACTAGCCATCTGGGGTTTTTTCCATAATTTTGTTGTACACTTTCTTTTCTGATTTTTTTTCACTTTATATGTCATGCATTGGGCACAATGTACCCTTTTTGTATGGGAGGGGGAGTACTATATTTGTTTTATTATGCATCTAAGGGTTTTTGTTGCCAGAATCTTTTCCCTCAAGCATGCTATTTAGGAGAACTAGCATTTGAGGTTTATTTTGATGTATTTTTATTTATTTATTTTTGTGTATTTCATTAAACATTGATACCCATGTACAAAAGAAAATTTCAGTATCAAGATATTTTATTATCTTCTATCGAGTTTTGAATGTATTTCATTCTAAATTGTACATTAAGGATGTTATTGATTTTGTTTGTATTATTGGAACCATTTTCTTAACAAGTTTATATTGAGATGAGTGTCTACTTGCAAGTGTGGGAGAGTAATTTCATATAATCTTTTTGTGTATATAATATCTAGAACTTGCTCGGTTCAAATTTTAACTACATAAGAAGTAGGATGATATGAAAATGATCCTAGGAATTCTTTGATAAGTCACTAAAGCCTTAAAAGATTCACCATATAAGTGTTGAGGTTACAAGTCAAATCCTTTATCATCTTTCTGAAACCAACTATTTAATTACCCTCGAGAAAGAAGAATAACAAAATCTGAGAAGCTGTTGTTGTGGCCCTGATTCTCCATTGGATATTGTGAATCTATATTTAGGCATTATAACCTAGTTCTAGGGTGGATGGGTAAAAAAACCCACGAGATAATACGTGGTAATCATTTTTTCTTGGCCCTAGTTTAGTAGTGAGTAATGTGACTTCAACCTAAGTTTGATTTAGGTTGAGGGTGGCTACCATAAAGCTATCTTTTACAAAAGAGGATAAAAGAAAAAGACCTATACATAAATACGCATAGAACTATGTGTAAAGAGAATACAAAAAGGAGAAAAAAAGAAGAAGAGGAGTTCAAGTTGTATAATAAAGAGGCATGAGGCCAAGTACTAAGAAAAGAAGACTGTAAAAAGGAAAATGATGGAAGAGAAAAAGGAGGGTAACAAAACAAATTGAGTTAGTCGCTAAGTTCCCAAATCATGTCTTTCCAGCACTTAAAACTGAAATTATAAGCCAAACAAAGTCTTGAAGTGATTCAGGTCAACCTGTTGAAAACTGAGTTGTAATTGATAAGGGAAAGCCTATGGCTATTGTGTATAAAATTAGATTTCTTTCTGAGTGTGAGATTATACTTCCCCTATACCAATGTAAATAAATCTCATTGTGTTTGGGACTTCTTTGTTGTGAGAGAAAGTTGATAGTTTGATCAGTAGCGAATAAGTTAATAGCATAGTTCTAGGAGACATGAGTGTTGTGAAGGTATTTAAGTATTTCACTTGGAAACCTTGTAGTGCATGAATATATATAGTTAGCCAATGCGAAATAATGCCCAATGATTGATTGTGCTGAGATGAGTTATGTACTAAGAGTGTTTTAAGTGTTTAATGTGTACAGGTTTTTGTTGTTGCTTGAGGACAAGCAAATGATCTAGGTTGAGGGTGTTGATGTGATGATATTTTACGTCACATATTTAACATATTGCACATAAATCCCGGGAAATATGGCATGTTCTTGAGCAACAACAGTGTTTTATTGCATTTTATGAGTATTTGTAGGAATAAGTCAATATGAGGAAGTTGGGAGCAATTGTATAGAAAATAGGCAAGTTTTGTAAGATTCTTCGATGTTTCGCCTGTCACCAGACAACACATCCAAGCCCACTTCTCTAAATAAAAGGCACTGGATAAGAAGTCAAAGTCAAATCGTTGATTGGGCGATTCTCCCACTAACAAACTATTCATTTGAATCCATCGCCCAGCAGATATAACACTAAATAGGACCAAAGACCAGACAACTCAAAGAGACTATTCATCTGATTGAAGACTGTTCGTCCAAGACCTCTCTCCTAACTGGAAGTTCATTGCTTAGTGGAGGTTATATATGGAAGAAAATACGTTTCGTCTGTCACCAGATGATTTGTCCAACCTTTCATCCAAGGCTGAGCGACGACCTAATCCAAGTTTCTGATATTCCATTTACACCCATACTCTATAAATACCAAAATTAGGTTAGTTCAAATAAATGACTTTTGACTTTTGATCATCATCATAAAAATCCTTATTATATTAGTAATTCTTGACCTTAGGGTTTTGATACATATATTCTCTCAAGAACACAAGTTTGGAGTTTATTGATCATTATTCTACAATCAATTGAAAGCTTATTTCTATGGTATGATATTCACCAATTTATCATTTTACTATTATATGTTAATATCAATTAGTGGCTAAACCCCAAACTCAAGGGTTGTGGGATCCATGGATGAAACTTCATTGGGGTTGTACATTTCATATGGTTGTTGCATCTACTCTAGCATATGGACATAACTCTATTTAATAAACAAATTTTAGTAGTTGCAAACACTAGAATACGCCTAGGTTTAACCAGCACTAACCCTGTAGTTAAAACTGGTAGTTGATATTATGATAAGAAATTCGAGTCGTTAACCTTCGTCTAATGGTTGTTGCTATAGAAACAGTAATCATCTTGAGTTACCACAATAAGGACAACATACTCCTTCACATCCCTAACCCGATGCAAAAGAGATTTATCTAGGATTAAAGGTTAAATAACACTTAGATAAATAGTATTGGCTTTATACATAACTCTACGTCTAGTAAAGATTGCACAGTCATACAAGATTACAAACCAAAGGTTTGTTGAACCCTGGTGAACATAAACCTAGATTAACAAAACACTTGAATTATTCCATAATCACAAGCAATAGCAACTGATACTTTCATATACATCCCCCTTCTTTTTACTTTATGTTTATTGCTAAAAAGAAACACTAAATAACTAGCTACTGCTATTGGGCATACATCTAATACCATATTCCCAGTGGGAACAACCCCAACCTAGTTGGGTTCTATATTTGACCAACGATCGCTTATACTTCAGTGGGAGGTGTAATTTGACTGTTATGAATTCCCACTTCTACTTTTATTGCCATATTTTCTACCCACTCTCAACTTAGGATTTTATCCTATTGAGGAGTTGTTCCTTTAGGGGAACCAAGGACAATAGAGGATAGTCTAAAGATAAGAGGGGATGGTAAATGGGGTAATCAAAGGAAAAGGTTATTATGCTCAATCTAGGATCAAGGGGTACATTTGTCATTTGGTTGGTCTATTTAGTCTATTAGTGGAATAAAAAAAAATGGCCTATGATCACTTCCTAACCAACTATCCTACAACTTTTAGTGCAACTAACTAGGTAAGTTCTAGCTTGACATATAAAGAGAACTAGAAAAATAACACTTACACACTCATGGTACCTGATTACACTATCTACTGTCAATTGAGGAATTCATTTCCTAACTTAACTTCTAATAAAAAAAATTAATACTAAAGTGTCATACAAGTATCCTAAAGGTCAAACCATCCTAATAAGGATATCCACAATGACAAAATTATCAAAGGGGTAGAAATCTCATCAACAATTTAAAACTATTTTTCAATTTCTTGTTTTAGTTTTTACTTTAAAATTTAGGTTGCATATAATATCCTAGACCTTTTACTTATAGAAAACACAGAATAACAGAAAAACTCCTAATCATGCATGTTTTACCTAAGATATAAATACTTGAGGGAAAAGAATCAAAACAATAGAAACCATCAAGTGAACAAGATGCCCCATACCAAACAAAAAGTAGTGCATAGTCTCGATGTACTGATATAGAATCCAAAATTTAAAGAAAGGGGGAAAGTAACATATATACGGTTCCATAGGCATTGGTTTGAGACTAAAAGTTGGCACCAGAGGTGGACAATTTGCCCAATGATGTGGTTTTCCCCAAAGTGTTATCGCCCGCAACAACTAGGTGGTGTTTGGACGCACCAAAGTAGGTGGAATCATACTTGGATAAATGGTGTCCTGAGGCACCAAAATGGTCACAATGGCAGTCGTAAAGATATCTAGTGGTAGTGATAACATTTAACTTTTTAATGCCCCAAATCGGTGGACCTAAATCTGTCGAGCTACCTGCTATAGATGTTGATCATATGCGTAGAATGACTTATCTAAAGAAGTCCTCAAATATCTCCTCAGCTTCTTGGAAAAATCTACCTCTTCCTCCTCTCCCTTCTCTCATGTCTGTTACCCTTATCAATGTTAGAGGCTACAAATAATTCTATCTATAGGATAGGGGTCACCGACTGCTCTAACAACTACATCTATAATCTCGAGATGACTGGGGGAGGAGATGGATGGATAGATAACTTTTCTATATCATCCTTTTGGATATCCTACTCAGTATGGTAAAGAAAACCAAATCGCAAACCGAATCAAACCAATAAACTAAGTCAAATCGAGAAAAGACGACTAATGGTTTGATTCGACTTGGTTAGGTGTTGAAGAAAAAACCCTAACTATAATTGGTTTGGTTTGGCTTAAACTAAAGTAAACTGAACCAAACTGAAGCAACCTAGCATTACATATATACAATTTTATAAATGTTTTATACATAAAATTATTTATTGTGACGTAATTTATAAATATTTCTAAAACTTTTTCATAGTTTTTATATTTCATCATATTATTTTAAGTTTAAACTTAAAATATTGAATGGTCAAATTATAATTGAAAATATTAATAAGTCAAATAAAACTTAAATAAAAATTAATGCTAACAAAAGGTATTCAATTCAACACTAGAAATAACAATAATGTTGGATATCTATTTTTTAGTTTTGCATAAATACATAAATTAATTTGTTATTTGATGTACTATTTAGTCATGTAATTAATACTTATTAGACTTATTTAGTATGTTTTACTACTTTTAAATTATGTTATCTTTATTATGACTTATCCGATATTTATTTTAGGATAAATAAATATTGAAGCAAAAGCAAATTATATATTTGTATGAATACTTATCGAAAAAAACCCAAATAAGCCCAACAAACCCGAAGTATTGTAATGACCCTCATGGTCATTTATGATAAATACAAGACATATTCCATTCTAGAGCATTTCAGTAGTTCCCCCGAGTCATATATGACTTGCTGGGACCGATAGTTCCAATCCCTGGAGACTCGGTTGAAAAATTATCTCTGGGATGTCAACAAAGTCAAGATTGACCTTAAGTTTGTGTTTTGGAGTTTTTGTTTAAAAGTTATGCGAAATTGTGGATTTTAGTTAAAGTTTATAGCCTAAAGTAGAGCTTGAGTGGTATTTTAATGTTTGGAGGGTCTAATTGGAATTCTGACACTTTCAACAGCTCCAGAATAATGATTTTAGGCTAAGAGAGGTGTTGGTATAATCTCTGTACTTGTCATTGTATTTTCGAGGTGTTGGTGGAGAAGTGCACCTTTGGCTACTTTTGGTTTGAGGGCTTATTTCATGTAAACGAACTCAGATTTAAGTTTTGTCGATTCCATTGAGTCTGAAATGTTATTTACATGTTGTTTTCAAAATTAGTTTGTCAAAATTGGACTCCGTTTGATCCCCGAACTCCTACCTAGAAATTTTAAAAAATGCAGCAGCAACCTGTAGTTGGTGTAGGTGCAGGCATTTAGCGCAATTGCGGTATCCTAGTTTGATCTCATTGAGATAAGTTCTCCTCCTACACAATCACGCACAGCTTGCATAATCGCGATAAATTCTGGGAATTTCCTTAAGCGCGATCGCGCCTAGATTGCGATCGTGGCATACCACGCCTGGCAGTATACAATTTCCTGCACAGTTTCCCTTTATTATTTTAGCAACCCAACATTAATTCACTCCCTTCCTGAGAAAAATTGAACCCCCTTACAACCATTCAAGTTCAACAAAATCCTCACATCATTCCCCATTGATTCCACACGAATTTGAGTAAGTCTTCTTCTTTTTTTCTTCCTTATTTTCTTAGTTTTCAACCATTAATGGCCTAAAAGTTGAGACTGATGAAATCATCTAATAATCTATTTTTTTTTTCATGTAATTCATAGTTAATTGGATATACATTGCTCCTAAGATAGTTATTTCATCATAATTCCAACGTTAAATTCGTAAAAGTTGAATCTTTGACCCCTTTAGGGTCAATTCTGTTCGGGTAGATTGAAGCCCTTCTCGCATTTGCATTGTGCTCAATTTGGTAGCATGGGTTCCTAATGATGTTTGGAAATCCATAGTGAAATTTATTTTCAGTTTCGATAAGCGGGGCCTGCAAGCCTCTTTTTAGGCTTGATTTCAGGTCCAGTCTGGAACTTAGCATAAAATACGTCATTAGAATCGTATTAGCATATGGAATTATTTGACGTAAGTTTCAGATCAGTTGGAGAACATTGGGTATCAATTGAAGTACAATTGGTGATATTGTAAGAGCTTTATCGTCGGACGCTAGGTAGGCTCTATGGGGCTATCTCTGGGCTTATAGCTTTAATAAC
>JBDJHY010239568.1:0-10866 GCA_039654485.1 Withania somnifera
AGCGTAAATTGGGCCTGCAGGCCCCCTCTTCCGAACTAAAAATTAACTTCTCCACGGGGTTCCCAACGTTACCAGGGGCGCATGATCTAAAATTAAGCACGATTTGAGTGTGCGAAGGGCTCCAAAACATCCTGTACATATTTGACTATAACGGAGTCAAAGATACAATCTTTATGGGATAAAGCGTTGGAATTCGATGAATTAAGGATACCATAAAGAAAAATATACTCAGAGAATGAAGAGTTACATTATAATATACGGATTTGACATAATCTTATCAAATTCATCAATTTGGGTCATTAATGGAGGAAACTAAGAATTTCAAGAATTAAAACAAAGAAGAAACTTCCTATATCGCGTAGATATCGAAGGGAAACACTTGGAGATTTCCATAGCCTTGGATTGATGTTTGGAATAGGTTTTTCGCGCAGGGACTAGGTAAAACATAATATTTTTACAAAAATAAAAACTAGGGGTCATGCAAGGATTTTATATAACTGTTAGGTATTTACTGCATTGCAATCACATAACAAAGGATCGTGATCGCATATGGTAATTGAGAAAGGCATTGCGATCCTGTGAACTGTCTACGCAATCACGTAGAGTGGCTAGGGAAGACTAAATCACAATTGCATACAGGCACTCCGCGATCGCGTACACTATTGGCTAGCTGAATCGCGATCTCGTGGATTGGCTATGCATTCACGCTAAAGGATTCAGCTGAAATAGTTGTAGGTTTTGACAACATAAATTTAGAGAAAGAAACCCCCCGAATCACCACTCAAATTGCGTTCGGATTCCAATTTATGCAAAAAAAACTATGTACGCACACCCAAAATGACATTATGGACTCAACGGTGCAGTTGAAATCAAAATCCAAGGTCGTTTAGGAAAAATGTTGACCAAGTTAACTAAAATCCACAAGTTGGCATAAATTACAAACGAAAATTCTGAAACACAAACTTAAGGTCAATCTCAACTTTATTTGTATTTCGAAGCTAACAGAACTGTTAGAATTTAATTCGAAGCTCATTTTGAAGGAAAGTTGACTTTAGTCAACGAGTACTTAGTTTTAGGCTCTAAAATAGGCAATTGAGATATTTCTCAATTGAGCCGCCAGGGATCCCAAATACCGGTCCCAACAAGTTAAAAATGACTTGGGGAAACTACTGAAACATTTTATAATGAAAAACATTGTGTATTTTTCATAAATGAACGTGAGAGTCATTACAACATCCACAACTAAAAGGACTTTCATCCCTGAATGTCAAGTAAAAGCTATAAATAAACAGGAAGAGAAGGTACCTGATGTCTCAAAGAATTGCAGATATTGCTTCTGCATCTCACTCTCAATCTACCAAATAGCTTCCTCGATCGGACAATGCCTCCACTGCACCCTAACTATTGGAATCTCCATGGACCTCAACTTTCTAACATCCTTAGCCAAAATTTTCACAGGCTCCTCAACAAAGGACAAATTTCATCCAGCTGCATTGAATCTTCTCGAATGACATGAGACTCATCGGGATTATACCATCGCAACATTGAAACATGAAATATCGAATGAACAACTGAAAGAATAGGAGGTAAGGCCAACCTATAGGTAACATCACCAACTTTCTCCAAAATATCACAGGGCCTAATATACCTAGGACTAACCTTGCGCAGCCTACCTAACCTCATCATACCGTACATTGGAGATACCCACAGAAACACTCTATCACCTACTCCAAATTCTAAGGCACGAAGACTACAATTAGCATAGCTCTTCTGCCTACTATCCGCTGCCCTCAATCTATCTTGAATCAATTAAACTTGATCAAGCGAATCACACAACAAATCTGAAGACTGGACTACGGCCTCAAAACCATTAAATCACCTAATAGGAGACCTACACCGCCTACCATATAATGCCTCAAATAGTGCAATCTCAATACTGAAGAGATAACTATTATTGTAAGCAAACTCTGCCAATGGTAGATGTGATTCCAAGAACCACCAAAGTCTATCACTCAAGCCCTCAACATATCCTCTAACATCTGAATAATCTGCTTGGATTGACCGTCAGTCTGCAGATGAAATTTTGTACTCAAATGAACCTCAGTACACAAGTCCCACTAAACAGATCTCCAAAACTATGATGTAAACTGGGTGCCTCTATAAAAAATGATAGGTATAGGAACACCATGCCATCTAACCACCTCACTAATGTAGATTTAAGCTAAATGCTCAGTATTACAGGAAGAGTGAGTAGGAATGAAGTGAGATGAGTTGGTCAACCTGTCAACAATGACCCAAATAGTATCAAAACCTTTATTAGTCTGTGGTAACCCAGAAACAAAGTCCATAGTCACCCTCTCCCACTTCCAAGGTAGAATAGGGAGTCTTTGCATCAAACCACCTGGTTTCCGATGCTCATACTTAACCTACTGACAGTTTAAACACTTAAGATACATATTCTGCAATATCCCTTTTCATCCCACTCCACTAATACAACTATCACAAATCAAGGTACATCTTGGATGCACCAGGATGAATAGAATACTGAAGCTTTGAGCTTCACACAAGATCAACTGCACCAAGTTACCAACCTCTGGTACACAAATGCGACCATCAAACAGAAGCGCACCATCTGAATCAATTGAAGCCCTAACGGCCTCACCAGCTAATACTTGATTATGAAGAGCAACCAAATGCTTATCCTCAAACTGACATTGTCGAATCTGATTTATCAAGGAAGATCTGGGCTCAACATATACTAACACTTGACTGGGGTCTGACATATAAAGTCTAACCAACTGACTAGCCAATGATTAAACCTCCACCGCCAATGGCCTCTCAAAAACTGATAAGGCTGGTAGGCTACCCATACTGACCATTTTCTAGTTCAAGGAATTCGCCATAATGTTTGCCTTACCCGGATGATAGAGAATGGAAATTTCATAGTCTTTCAGTAATTCAATCCACCTTCACTGCCTGGAATTTAACTCCTTCTAGTTCATAATGTACTGAAGACTAAAATGGTCAGTAAAGATATCCCACTCGACCCCGTACATATAATTCCCATAAAACTTAAGCACAAATACTACCGCCGCCAACTCCAAGTCATGAGTGGGGTAGTTAAGCTCAAGCATTTGCAATCACTCGACCCTACTGCATCAAAAAAAACCGAAGCCAATACTACAAATATCACAATAAGTGGAGAATCCCTGACCCTCCACTAGCAAGGTCAACACTGGCACTAAAGTCAACAAGTCCTTGAGCTTTGAAAAGCTCAACTCACAATCATCAAACCAATGAAAGGTAACATCCTTCATAGTCAATTTAGTCAAAGGCGCAGCAATCGACAAGAACCCTTCAACAAAGCACCAATAGTATCAAGACAAACCCAACAAAACTTTAAATTTTAAAAAGAGTAGTCAACCTCGGCCAACTATGCACCGCCTGAATCTTTGCTGGATTAACTTTAATTCTAGACTTGGACACTACATGTCTTAAAAATGCAACAGACTCCAATAGAAACTCAAACTTGGAGAAGTTGGCATAAAGCTTGTGTTCTCTTAGCATTTGGAGAATTAACCTTAAATGCTTCTTGTGATCGTACTTACTCCGCGAATACACCAAGATGTCATCAATAAACAAAATTATGAACAAGTCCAAGTAGGACTTAAGCACCCTATACATGAAGTCCATAAAAGCTGTTGGAGTATTAGTCAGACCTTTTTTATTTTGACTAACATTTTCATTTGTAGTCAAATTTAAAAGAAGTAATTTCCTTGGTATAATTCACGGTTTTATTTTATACATTATAAAGTAGTAAAAATTCTGGGAAGAACCAAAATCAAATGACCTAACCAGAAATTCACAATGACCATAATGAGTCCAGAATGTTGTCTCGGGTATATCCTCTGTCAGAATCCGCAACTGATGGTAACCAGATCTCAAGTTAATTTTAGAGAACACTGCAGCTCCCTGAAGATGATCAAACAAGTCATCAGTTCTTGGAATAGGATATCTATTCTTTAAGGTGACTTTGTTCAACTGCCGATAATCAATACACATTCTCATATTACCATCTTTCTTCTTTACCAAAAGAACTGGCGCACCCCAAGGTGATATGCTTGAATGGACAAAGCCTTTATTTAATAAATCTTGGAGATGAACCTTCAGCTTTCTCAACTGTGCAAGAGCCATACAGTATGGAGCAATAGAAATGGGCTTAGTGCCCGGCTTTAAGTCAAAGGAAAATTCAATAGCTCTCTTTAATGGTAGGCTGGGTAGGTCGGTCGAAAATACATCAAGGAGCTTAGAAACAATAGGAACATACTCAAGAGAAGGAATGTTGGGCTGAATCTGACGAACATATGCTAAGTATGTCAAACACCCTATCCCTACTAACCTCCTAGCCTGAAGGAAAGAAATAAAAATAATCAGTGCGCGACTACTAGGACTCTGCCACACAACCAGAGATGAACCAGATACTACTAGGGTAACAGTCTTGGCATAACAATCCTAAACCACATAGTGAGGGGACAACCAATCTATACCCAGAATAACATCAAAGTCAACCATATTTAAAAGCATTAAGTCAGCCCAAATGTCTAGTCCACTAACAGAAATAATGCACAATCGGATCACCTGATCCACTACTAAAGAATCCCCTACAAGGGTAGGACACATATATATATAGATAACACATCACTGGGAAACCCCAAACTGGGTGCAAAGTAGGACGACACATACGAGTAAGTAAACCTAGGGCCAAATAAGGTTGACGCAGGTATAGAACAAACAAAAATCAAACTTGTAATCACAACATCTGAGGAGATTGCCTTGGGTTGAGCTGGAATAGAGTACAGTTGGCGATCACCACCATAAAGACCACCACCACGACCACCGACCCTTCCATATTTCCACCACCACAATAACAACCTTGTGACCCACCTTTATCCGGTGGAGGCACTAATCTCAAAGGCTGTACAGACTGAGGAACTGGCTGAATAGTGCCCTTTTAAGGACAAGCTCTAGCATAATGGCCCATAATGCCATACTCAAAACAAGACCCAAATGGCCAACTCTATCTGGATCCTTTACAAGAACCCATATAACTACCATGATGTGACAATCCAGATCCTCATGTATATTATACAGGAGATGGAGATAAAACCTACAATAACTCCTGCACCAGCCTGCTAGACTGGCCCTATGCCTGGTCAAACTAACCACACCCCTAAAACGAGACCTATTATAACCTCCCTAATTCCTTGGAATCTTCTCGTTATGCTGACGCGACTTACGATAGAGGGTTTCCATATCATTAGTGTGATCAAGTACTACCTAAAATGGATGACCATCAGATACCAATAATTCTACCTCCTCACGGATCTTATCTCTCAAACCATATGTGAATCTGTAGACTCTCTCCACCTCCGTAGGCATGAAATCTATGCCATACACTGATAGCTGATGAAACCGAGCCTCATTCTTATCTACATATATCACTCCTTGCTCAAGTTTTCTGAACTCCTCTCTCAGGCGCTCTCATTGGGTCATGGATACAAACTTTGTCATGAAGAGCTCATAGAACTTAGCCCAAGTCGGCTGGGGCGAACCTGCAGGTCTACATACCACAAATGCTCTCCACCATTGTTTAGCCACACTACGCATTTGATATGTGGTATAAGCTACATCATGAGTCTTCAACATACCCATGTTGGTCAACCTCTTTTCACACTCGACGATAAACTCCTGGCATCTTCCCTGAAACTCCAATGAATCAAGGGGATCTAACCCCAGCAACCTAGTCAGAAGCTTTCATTCTGAACCAGTCATAGATGGTTGTTGCTTAACAGTAGGAGAAACGGCTGGCACTGGAAGGACCTGAGATGGTGTACAAATCTCTCCCAGAACATTGGTGGAACTAGTTGCAGTGTAGGGATTGCGGTTGTAGATTGTGATACAGTAACTGGTGGTTTTTTCCCCTCGGTAAGAGAACCACCATAAGCACTAAGGAACTACCATAATATGTTATGAATTTCCATAGAAGGTGCTGCGATAGGCACTGCAACAGGTGTTGTAGGCACTGATGGAATGTCAGAAGTAGTGGCGAGAGTAGGCACTTCTTCAGGTGCTCTAGCTGTCTTCCTTACCGTCGATGAATGTGTACAAGGCATCTGCAAAAAAGTGATGATAATGAGTGAGAACTTTCAAGAGACCATCAAGGATATACGCTTGATAAAGGATTCAAAAGAAAGAGTTATTTTCCAAATTGTCACCATATCCACCCGAAGATAAGAAACTGACGTTTCTGCAGGACTCTACTAGATACCAATTTTTCATGACCGAATTTCTCAAATCATGATGGCACTTACTATACCACAAGTAAGAGAACCAACCTTGTAGTCCAAAACCGAAGCGGAGGACTACTATATCAAAAGTTGAAAGAACAAGTATAATAAATAATATATGGATTAAAAAAAGCAGAAGTATAAAGAATAAAATAATGCCCAAAAACCAATATCAGTGTAATACGAACCACTAAGTACAGAACAAGGAATCAAAAGTACAATACAATTGTATCTCTAAAAATACATGAAGATCAAAAGAAATACTAAAGAGAAGCAGGAAAAGATGAACACCGAGCTTACCCTGAAACTCGAAAAGTAAATAATGTCTGCACGAACAGAGATCTATAATCAAGGTCGGGCACCTAATACTCAGATCTACACATGGACAAGTGTAGTATTAGTACAAGTTGTTGAAACAACCCTTACCTAGTAGGCTTTGAGGGCCCACTAGGCACATAACAATAATAAAAGTAGTAAATAACGGAAGGCAATAAATAGGGTCACAAAAGAAAATAGGACATCATGGAAGCTAGTTACTCAGATAGAGATCAAGTAACAACTAAAAAATATATCGCTAGCTAATCACATATTAGGAGTTCAGGCAATTAAGGAAAATGTACTCGAAATCCTTGAAAAAGTATATGTGAATAATAAAAAAAATAATCAGGAGTCAAAAAAAGATAGGAGGAGAACATGGATGGTATACTGGTAACCTCAAGTAAGGGATGAATGAGTGAATATTAATATAATGCACAATATCCCATATAACACAAAATATATCAAGTAACCAATAAGAACAGTTAAGTAGTAATAATAATATTAAAGTGATGCATATAAACGTTGTCAAGTCCCCCAGAAATAAGTGCAACATACACAGAAAACACGTCACCCATAGACATCCACATACTACTAGGGGTACACTGAAGAAAACAAGTGTAGAAAAGTAAATACACACCATGAAGTAACCAGCCCTGCATACGTTTCTCCTCCGGTACCAGTTGGTCCAATGGGAAGAAACCATGGAAGTCTACCCTAAATATTCCCAGTATATCTCTCCTCTATCCTATACCCTCCCCTTTTCATGTCGTCGTATCTCAGAGGCAAAGTCAATGGAGGTACGCTCACCACGTACAATCTCTAACGTCATCATAATCTCACATCCCAAATTATAGAGCCTCAAGGGTCTCATCGTCTAGCATCTATGCCTCATATAAATAATATCATCAAGCCGTACTTAGCAAGCCATGCCGTACAACGCCTTAATATATAACGGTATCACCAATATCCTCAATAGATCGGGTATCATCAAGTATCCACAACCAGTACGTGTGATAAGTGTCAAAAAGTCGTACTCACTGTCGTATGACGACGATCTCAAGTCTAGCATTAATTAGTCAAATGATATTTCCCAGTGCCAGGGTGTAAATCCTGGGCTAAAACAAGTAAAAATAGCATTACCGAGTGCTCGATACAATACAGAGTCTAAGATACATAAAAGGCTATTTACTTATATTATTATTAGAATATTATAATTTATTAGTTATTCTTCCTTTCTATCATTATTACTAAAACCAGTCTCTAGCCATCATGGCTTAAAAATATGGTGGTAATACTGGCACAGCCCCAACACACTCTTATCAGAACAAAAGGCCCAACCTCTTGTGATATAAATGCACAACATATCAGTGAGTATATACATATAAGATCATGTAATAATAACTACCTATGCCCTGAACAGGTATCACTGGACAACTCATAAGTCACAAGAACCATATAAATCTGGATGCCAATATATATATATATATATATATATATATATCAATGAGGAACGGATGAAGGAATGGTACAAGGTTACTATAAAACCCTAGCTAACCAACCCATGGATGCTATTTAGTACAATTATTAAAGCTATAAGCCCAGAGATAGCCACACGGAGCCAACCTATGGTCCGACTATTAAGCACTGCAAGGTCTCGAATATTACTCCAGCAGATATAAAATGATCTCCAATTTCTCTGACACTTGCGTAAAAGTATTCCATATGTCAATACAAGTATAACATTATAAATTATACTAAGTTCCAGAATTGGCCTAAAATTCGGCCTAAATTGGGCATGCGGGGCCCGCTCGTCGGAACTAAAAGTAAAATTCTCCACGGGGTTCCCAACATTACCCGAAACCCATGCTCAAATATTTGGCATAGTTTGAGTACGGGAAGGATCCAAAAAAGCCAGGATATATTTGACTATAACGGAGTCTAAGATGCAATCTTTATGAGATGAAACATTAGAATTCAATGAATTAACGATACTACGCAACAAAATATACTCAAGGAACTAAGAATTACACAATTGGGGCTATTAATGGAGGAAACAAAGGATTTCAAGCATTAATACAAAGAAGAAACTTAACCAAATCGTGTAGAAGTCGAAGGGCAACACTTAGAGACTTTTCTCAACATTGGATTAATGTTTGGAATGGGTTTTCCGTACAAGGACTAGGTAAAACATAATATTTTTGTAGAAATAAAAACTGAGGTCGTACAGGGATTTTATATAACTGTCAGGTATTTACTGCATCGTGATCACATCATAAAGGATCGCGATAGCATAGCGTATTTTAAAATGGTATCTCAATCTCTTGAACTATTTATACGATTGTGTAGAGTGCAAGGGAAGACTGAATTGCGACCACATACAGGCACTCTGTGATTGCAATGAAGGATTCACCATACTAGTTGTAGGTATTGACGTCATAAATAAAGAGAAATAAACACCCCAAATCACCACCCGAATTGCGTTCGAAGTCTAATTTATGCAAATAAAATATGCACGCACACCCAAAATGATATTTTTGACTTAAAGGCACAGTTAAAATCAGAATCCAAGGTCATTTTGGAAAAAAGTTGACCAATTCAACCCTTAGGCTTAAATTCATAAAATTTTCACCAACACCTTAAAAATGCAACGACAAGTCTAGGAATCAAACCACTAGCTTCCCTAGCCTAAAAGCACCTTTTTAGAGATAATGAAAGCGTCAGAATTTTGATCCGATACTTCGAACACCAAAATACCACTCATGCTCCAACTTAGGCCATAAACTTAACTAAAATCCACAAATTGGCATAAATTGCAAACGAAAACTTCGAAATACAAACTTAAGGTCAATCTTGACTTTGTTTGGCATTCCGGAGATAACAGAATTATCAAAATTTAATTCTTAGCTTATCTTAAAGGAAAGTTGACTTTAGACAACGAGCACTTAGGTTTAGGCTCTAAAATAGGCAATTTGAGGTATTTCTCAACTGAGCTGTCAGGGATCCAAACTACCGGTCCTAGCAGATTATAAATGATTGGGACAACTACTGAAACTCTCTAGAATGCAACAAGTTGCATATTTATCATAGATGACCATGAGGTTTATTACATAGAACTATATGGTTAAACCTATGTGTTAAGATGATAAGAAATCCAGGGCTTGAACACTTGTCCAATGATTATTGTTATAAATAGGGTAATCATCTTGGGGTTATTAGTGTAAGAATATTGCACTCATTTACAATCTAAAAAGTGTAAAAGAGATTGTCAAAGATAGGTTGAGAAAAACCTAGATGAATACATCATTAGTAATAATTGATATACTTACAAAAGAGGAAAGATCATTAATGTTCATACTATGAAGATTTGTTGCTACTATGGTGAACACAATCTTGGGTTTCCTCATTATTCGAATTCGTTACTAAATAGATAGATTGATCTCTAAAACTCAGTTCTAAACTTTTATCATTAAAACACTTAAACCCCATACTTTTTCATTTATGTTTCACGAAAGTAATCGATTGCTTGTTAAATATCCTTATTCGAAGCCATATTCCCCGTGGGATTTGACCCTAACCTAGTTGGGTTATATATTTTACAAAGACTATTTTATACTTCTTTTATAGGTGTGATTTGGATGTATCACTACCTGCTTCTAATCCTGGGCAATAATGGTTTGAGCTATCAAGCTCATCGTGTCGCAAAATTCAGTATTTGTGACATTCTATGGCTCAGGAACCGGCGGAGCCTGAATCTCTAAAATAGAATATGATATGCACGAACAACTATTTGTAATCACGGTCGGGCATCTGTACTCGGATCTGTACATGTGCAAGTGTAGTATTAGTATAAGCTGCCGATGCCACCTGTACCCAGTAGACTTCGGGACCAACTAGGCACATAACAATAATAAAAGCAGTAACTAACGGAATATAATAAATGGGTCACAAAAGAAAACATACCCAGAATCCTTGCAACAGTATATATGAATAATAATATAATAAATTGGGAGTCAAAGAAAGACAGAAGGAGAACATGGATGGTACATTGGTAACCTCAAGTAAATATAAATGACCGAATCATAGTATAAGGCACAATATGCCACATAGCATGAAGTATCAATTAACCAGTAATAACAACTAAGAAATAATACGAATAATAAAGTAATGCAAATAAACACTAACAAGTCCCCCAAAAAGAAGC
>JBDJHY010239588.1:0-10865 GCA_039654485.1 Withania somnifera
GGTAGAACCTCCTGGCCATGGCCGGCCCCTGAGTCTTGAATATGAGGTGGGGTCTCTAGGGAACAGTCCCTAGTATTTAATATAAGGCGGGGACTATGGAGCATGATCCCCACTATCAATTATAATGCAGGGCCTTCGGGGCACGATCCCCGCTATTGATTATGAGGCAGAGCCTCCGTGACACGATATCCACTACTTATTAGGAGGCGTAAACCTCTAGATCTTTAATGATTCATTTGTTTATTTTCTTGCTTTCCACTTTTTTTGTGGTTAGAACCATTTGGTAGTTTCCCCAAGTCATTCATGACTGTCTGGGATCAATAGTTCGGTGCCTAACAGCTTATTTGCCCGTTATATCAGTTCCCCTATTTTAAAGTTTTAATTTTGAAATAGTAGAACTTAAGAGTGAATTCCTAGTAAAAATGCGCTCAAAATCAAACTTCGACAGTTCCTTTAGCTTTTGAGTGCCGACTTTGGTCTTGGTGGACCTTAAGTTTGTGTCCCAGCATTTCCATTTTGAGTTCGAGTTGTTTTGTGGAAGTTTAACTAAACTATAGCTCACTTTTGAGCCTAGGTGCTCTTTTTCTTATCGAAGCATTGTATCAGTATTGTGATGATTCCATCAGCTCCGGAATGATGATTTTTGGCTCGTTGGGTGATTTGTTCTCTTCCTGAGGTGTCTGAGCTCATTTTGAGTTGGTTGCGAAATGTTCTAAAATTTGCTCCTTTTGATCGTATTTGTGTTTAGGTTCCTCTTTTATCAAACGACCTTAGTTTTTCATTTCATCGATTTTGTTGAGTACGAAATATGTTTTCCACCCCAAATTTACTATTGGTTTTTCAATATTACCCCATTCAATTTTTAAGCCCTCTGTTGTATTACTTGAAACTATTATTTTTCTGGTGCATTGCAGATCAATTTATCGGTCATTTGGACTGATAAATCAATACTTTCCATGTAGGGTCCTCTCATGGAATAACTATTTATCCATCATTTAGACTAAAATATCAGCATATGCAGTATTTTTCTCGGTTTGTAGGGTGCCGATAAATCTTTGATCAATAAATCGGTATCCCTTACTCTTGACAATATTGCAAATATTCTATAGGTTGTCGATTTAATAGCAGTATTAGACAATAAATAGGTAACTGATCATTTTAAAAAGCTTTCTTCATGCCTTAAACGTTTTTCCTTCCCCGCGAGTATAACATGATTAGCCCAAGTTATGGTAACTCCGGATGAAAGGGGAATAAGGGTATTAAGAAAATGGATTTCCCAAGGATCTAAAAATGCAATCCTAATTCTCTTCTTTCTGGTCTGTGAGCGTCCTATCTTTTTCTTACTTGAATGAAGAAAGATAGAACCTCTCTTTTCGGCCACAGCTAGCAGTTCGCTTTCCACTTTTGAATACCAAAGAGCGATTGAGAGAAGAGGTTCATTTCACCCTTCACCTCGATTTTCCTCCATTTCTCCCTAGAACTCTAGCTTTCCCTGCCCAGTTCTTGTTCTAAGTTGGGGTTGCTGTAGTTGCTCATTGGAGTTCCTCGCCATTTTGGTAAGATCTTCTTCCCAAATATTCTTGGTTAGGCTCCCATGGAATACTTTGGATTTTTTAATTAAGGATCATCTTTGCGTTTCTAGTTATGTTTATTGTTTTTTTCAGATGTGGGTACTATTTTAGAGCTTAACTAATCGCTTTCTGTGTACGTAACTGCTTGTTTTTTCCTAGATCACCTAGTGCATGGATTTTTCTTAAAGTTTTATCAGTTGAAAGCCAATTGAGGGCATTCCGGTGGTCAGGTTAAGAATAAAATTAAACCACATGTTCCTTGGGATGAGACATTTGTGCCAATATTTTTATTTTGAACTTCATGGATGTGGCACCCATGGTCCTATTTTAGGTCCTTTTTTTGACCTGTTTTGCATTTTTCAATATAGGTATTAAACTTACTATTTTTATCCCTAGAATCATATTTTGATAGTTCTAGGATTTTTGGCTATATTGGAGTGTACAGTGTTGGATTGGAAATTTGACGGTGCCATCAGCTTTAGAATGTCGAGTTTGGGTTAGGGAGAGCGTTCGTTCCCTTCCTGAGGTGGTTTTGAAGTATTTGGTGGATTTTAGACATTTTTGAGTTAAGTGTTGACTTGGTTAACATTACTCTGAAATGACCCCATGTCGGAATTTTAATTGCACAATTTAGTCCAAAATATTTTATCGGGTGTATGCATTATTCTTTTGCGTATAGCAGACTCTGAACTCATTTTGAGTGATGTTTGAAGCAAGTTGAAATGATTGATTTTTGTTGTCAAAACTACACTCGGTACAGACCTCAGTTATTTTTCATGATCACGAAGATGAAAGAACTCTACTCAATCGCAAGCGTGACTATCGTGACCGCAATGATCGATAAAACCTATCCAAGCAATCGTGACCATCTTCTACATTATCGCGTAGCCTTAGCACTTTCCAGTACATATATTTTCAACCTCAAACTTTCAGACTACTCCCTCTTACAGTTCTCACTCCAATTTTCTCTCTAAGTCTTGAATAGTGTTGGGACAATTATATTGTAATGATCCTTACGGTCATTTTTACATTTATTGCATCTTAGACCTTCCTCTAGTTTCCCTAAGTTATCTGAGACTTATCAAAACCGGAGGTTCAATTCTTGGGTCATTCCTTTGGTCATTATGTCTGTATGTTCTGTATCATCCGGACAAGGGTGACGTGGTAGCGAATGCCTTGAGCCAGAAGTTGATGAGTATGGGAAGTTTTGTTGTTTATTGGTTTCTGAGAGGTTATTAGCCCTAAACATACAGTCTTTCGCTAATAGATTGGTTAGATTTGAGCTCGGAGATTCAGACCATGTTTTGCTACTACATAGGCTCCAAAGACGATATTGAGAATTTTTCCAGAATGCCGAAAAGCCACAAACAATTTTGAAACATCACAAAACTATAGAAAAAACATAATCTATACGTCAAGATGAGTATAAAAGACTCATTTTTCTATGTAAAATCTCGAGCTATAATTTGGGCTAAAAATGGGCCCGTGGGACCAACAGCCCAAAAAACAAAAAATAATACTGACACGTAGGTCACAATTCCATGAATGTGTTATTCAAATTTTGGATTATTTCAATAAGAAAAAAAATAGATATAAAATTGCAACGTTAAGAGTGTAAAACTTTTATTTTATAATGATATGCCAATATTGTGCAGGAATTACCCAGAACAATGAGGAACGAGTCCAAAATAGTTTCTCTCGATGCACTTTATCTGATGAATTATGTAGCTCAAACCCATTTGTATATATCCGTATATAAATGATGAAGGAAATAAATTATATATTACCTTATAAAAGGTATTATCCATACATATATATATATATATATATATATATATATATATGGAGAGAGAGAGAGAGAGAGAGAGAGAGAGAGATAGAATCATAATATCCATGCACTTGTTATGATTCTTACACATATTACTTCACTTAGCAGCCATCAACACTTGGCAACTCTTTTTCTCCTCTCCCTCCACAAGCCATGTGGAGTGGATATCCCCTTACCAAAAATATGTTATTTCATTGAATAAATATTTGGGTAATGAATAGACTCGATTATAAAAAAATTATAATATTTTTAATATACAAAAATTAATAAAAAAAATGTATAATAAAGCTCACCTTGAAATGTTAATTTTTCAATATAGTCCCGCTAATTCCAATTAAATATCAATATTTAATAACTTTCTGTAAATTAAATAAACACGAGACTTATAATATTGGAAGAACTATTCTATAATTATTGATAATATTTTTAAGAAATGGTAAACCATATATTTCTATTTCTATTTGAAAAAATGACATAATTATTATTTAAAATAAAATAATTTAATATAACGGTATAACATCGCAACTGAAACGCTGAGATTTGAACCAAGAGTCCCTCTATACTAAGTTTGCATTCTGATCTAACAAAGCTACTAGAATTCGGTAGTGATCGCATTTTTAATAAATTTATCCTCGAATCACCTAATTCAAAAGTTAAAACTTCAAAATGGGAAAACCCAGATAAATACGACACAATCTCCAAGGAATCACAATTTTAGTACAAACAATCCATAAATGACTTGGGACAGGTACTGAAATACTCTAGATATAAAAACCATATAAGGGCACCGTAATGACCCAAGAAGGTCATTACAACATCTGCCAGTAAGAGGATTTTTTGCAAAAGTTGAGGCATAGCTAATACCTCAAATCTTGACCAAGTGAGGATAGACCCATTTTTATCCTTGTTGTGGATTTTGATCGTGGCCTAAGTTTGGTGTCCTCTGGGAAGTGTTTGAACCTTTTTTTGATCACACGAGGCTATGGACCATATTTTTGGCTAGGATACAATTAAACTGGTAATTAGAGCTTAGAAATTATTCCCAAGATCATAGTTGGTGTCTTTAGAGCCAATATATACTGATGTTATATTTTTTTTGGAGCATGCATTGTTATTTGGAAATGTACAACCCATTGAGATTTTGAGTTAGATACTTATAGTACAACCTGGTTCTTCTCAGTTTTTTCACTAAATGAACTTTCCTATCTATGATTATATATATTTTCCATGACCACATTATGGTATGGGTATTTTCTTAATTTATAACAAGAACTCATTTTCCTTAACCAGGACTGATTTTTTATCACTTATACCTTCCACGATTGTTGAGCTATATAGAGTTATTTTCTCATAATTTGATCCTATTTTTTAAACCATCATTGTATTTCTGGAGATGCCTATGTTCTGGTCTTTTGATTTATGATTGAGTTCTCAGATATGAACTCGTGGATGGACTTGAGTTTTTTAATGAGATATCATATACTGACGAAGCTTAGGTTCTTTTGTGCCTTTGATCTTGGGAACCCCTTGGTTTTGATAGGGACCTTGGAACTACCTTGTGAGTCCAACATAGGTTTTGCACGTGGTTTTGAGTCTCTTCACTAGCTCTATCGACTTGGGTATCCATGCCAGGAATGTTGCGTAGTCTGTAGGATGGGTATAAAAGAGAGGAAGTGGTATACAGGAGCCCTCCATGAGTCCTTCCTTGTGTGCCACATTGTCGAAGGAGGATCATGCAGGGATATTATTAAGACATATTTACTTTTTAGAACCCCATTGCATCGCATTCTTTAGTGCTTGTTTGTACCCTTCGAGCTTACAAGGGGAGTCTTATTGTGTTCCTTGTATGCCTTTCTGTACCTACTGGTAGTATGAGATAAAAGTAGATTTTTTCTTCTACCTAGGCTATTATTTGTCCCACTAATAGTATGGTATGACAGGTAGGGTTCTATGAACTATCTTTCTAAGGGTTCCTAACTAGTTCTTGTATTATATTTGTTGTTGGTGTACTTCGTTGATTTCCATTTAATTTTGTATAGCCATTATATTATTACATTTGTACGGTTGCACTGGATCTATAGGTATGTATCCCGCTTTCCCATTTTTTAGTGCGTCTCATTAGATATTTCCTTGTAGACTTCTTTCTTAGTTTTTCTTGTTGCATTCCATACCTCCCAAATTAGTTTTATTTACTTTTCTAGCCTTATTTTATAGTTAGTACCGAGTATCTCTAATTAGACCACTTTAGCTTCTATTTTATTTATATCTCTTCTATACATACCATTGCTTAGTTAATTGCTCAGGTGCATATACTTTCCACGGTAGGCCTGCACGTTTGCTTGTATTTTTGTTAGTCTTTATGCTACGGTCTCCTGTTAGCTAGATACCTTTCCCTTTTTGCTTTTGATTTCTTATACTTTTCCTATTTTTATCCTTCTTTTTCATCACATATATCTCATCATTCCTAGTGGGCCTATGATGCCTATTGGATGCTTGTTGTTTTTGGTACTAATACTATATTTTTGCACTTTGAGTGATGTATGGCATAAAGTGATTTATCATTGAGGATGTTGTTCATACAGTGTGATTTTTGTGTGTCTTCAGAGACAATAGTGAGCTTATGGTGTCTAAGACACCCATTTCCTTCACTTGCAACCCTTCTTGCTACCATCAAAGATAAATAGTATATTGTATTTTGTAATGTTGGTTTACTCTGTTTTATATTTAGATGTTTCCCGTACTATTTATACTAGGCTTTGGGGTGTTGTTCTATATCTTATTATATTTTTATCTTCCGTTATTTTCCTTTTTCATGGTTTACTGTATTTATTGGTTTCATCCCGTTGCTTGCCACTCCGTGATGGGGGAATAGGCTTGTTTACCAGGCGAATTTGATACCACTCTATCACGACTCTAAAACTCGTTCATGATGGCTTCTTCTAAATCCCACTGGTAGAAAAGCCTATAGGTTGTAATACGAGAAGCACAATAATATAATATAGCAAAAGGAGAAGAGAAGGAAGAGAACTAAATAAAACACAACACCTAGTAACTAGTATTGGAGTATCCTTGAAATAAAAAGAAAACAAAATTCAGTTGTCTCTAAAAGAAGCAATACAATATGCTTCTCAAGGAGAGGTTCATATCAAATGTCATGAGCTACATGAGCAGAACCCTCATTAATGATCCACCCAATTCCCTGCATCATGAAAGATGAAAAAGTGTAATATGAGTAGAAAAACAACGGTTATCCAGTAAGAATCATAGGAAGACCAGGAACCTATGAGATACAAGTAATAAAAAAGAGAGATAAACAACAAGACATACATAAGAAATAAAAGGAAAAAGGGAAGGCGATAAGTTAACAGGAGATAGCAACATGAAGAATAATGAAAACACAAGCTAACGAGCAATCCCACTAAGGAAAGAACACACAATCAGACCATCATCTACACAATTGTAATGATATAAGAAATGACTAAGTCATAAACTAAAGTAAGCTAACCATAGACATCTAGAACTCACTAGCAAACAAGTCCAGGAAAGTAAACGAAACTAACCAGCAAGTGCGAAAAAAAAAGTAAGCAAACTAGGATAACAACCATCAAGAAATGAGCCGTACTAAACAAGTGGTAGCGAGACGTACACCTAGAGCTGCAACGCAATCGTACAATTGTAATAATATTATGAATAAATTGAAAGGCACGGAAATCAAAGAAATATACCAACTAAATATTTGGTACAACAAGTATATAGGAACCATAAAAAATATAACACAAAGTACCCTACATGGAATCCCATGCTAAACAGTGGGACAAACAATAGCCTAGCTATCAAAAACAACTTAATGACATCCCATACTACCAGCATGTACAAGCAAGCATAAAAGGAAACAAACGTGACTCCCCCCATAAGCTTGAAGGGTACGATCAAGCATGAAAGAATGCAAGTCAAGGTAGTGCGGAAAAGTAAACATCACAATTGTAAACCCACACAGTTATACTCTGATAATAAGGCAAATGAGACAAGACACTTAGAGGACTCAAACCGTATATTACTACTCCCTTGTATATCCCTCCCTTGGGCTGCGGGTTAAACCCTAAGTATAGTGACACAGGTCAAACAGGAACCACGGAGGAACTCGAACCAGCATGCAAAAACCTTATAAAAAGACAAAGAGGGCATATTTATTAGGGAACAAATTCTAATACTCGGGATCATCCCATATAAGGTTTCATCAGGACATAAATGCCAAAACTCGAGCTCTTCTCGACTAAGATAACTCAGTAGAAAGCTCAAATCCACCCACGTAGGAATAACCAAAAACCAATAGAAAATCAAAGTGTCGACGCCTAAGATTTATCAGTAAACTCAGTAATGGTGAGAAAATAGAATCAGACAGTGTGAGAATAGCTCTATTCGGCCCAACAGTTATGGACGACATACATAAAGTAGATAAAACATAGTTCTAGTTAAGGAAAACATGTTATGCATATAATTAAGTAAAATAGTTCAAAATTATCAATGCATGCTCACGAGACAGAATTAATTAGGAGTCTAAATCGGCCCAAGGACGCCATCCAGAACAAGGGATGGCTATTGAGCTTTAATCACTATGTAAAACTCCTCCCAACCAAACTACATTACAGAGCTACGAATAACCGCACCAAATTCCTGAAGGATATCTATTAAGGACTAAGTCCATATCCATATAAGGACAATCATGGGACATCACAACTAAAAAATCAATACAACTCACTCATAGACCCGTATCGGTCCAGGCTACATCACTATCACACAATGTCAATAACTATCCAGTACAAAAACATCAATCGTCTGTCCATATCCTAGTTACCACACATACTCTTAAATTAGCACACAACCACAGTCTAGTTCGGCTCTAAATCCATCAGCTTTATCTGATGGATAGCTACTAAGCTCAAACCAGTAGTCAATTCCCTCCCTTAGTTGGCCTAGTAGGATACTTGAGACCATGTGATTTTTTGTATCCCTTACTTATTGGATCCTGGACCCTGCATATCATTTATTGGGTAGCATTCCTTCTACAAAGTTTTTTGGTCCATGATCTTTGTCTCTTATTTATTACTACATGTGTCGTTTATGGATTTTCATTGGTATATGTGTCCCTAAAGTTGTTTGACCCCTTTCGTGCGGTCTATGACATACTTTGGAAAATAGTGTAGTTAGGGGAGGAGTATACTCTTTTGTGCATCTTATACACTTGCTCTAGAATATATATTTTCCAATCTTCTTGTTCACAATAGTCCCCTGGACTCCTACAACCCACAACTCCACCATCAATGCTACCAAGAGCACTACTACTGATATACCAACACAAAAAGGATCAAGACACTCAAGAACCCAATTAGTGAATCCAAAGTATAGTACCCAATCACAATAAAAGGAAAATGACCAAAAATAGTAAGCTCTGAAGGTAGATCTGACCATCAGTATCACAACTTGAAAGACACCAAAGCAACTGACAACATATGGTTAACTACACCACTGATGGAGTTACCAATGCCTTCAAGTCACACCCTATCAACAACCCATAGCTTAAAGATGGAGGGATACCCAAACTATAAATACTTGGGCCAACAAGAGTCATTCCAAACTAGAACATCTAAATCATCAAGAAAAACAAACATCCAACTGATCTCCACCACCCTATCTAAGCTATTAATGACCTCTGAAGCTATAACCACAACCTCTAACCACTATTACAAAACCACGAGAACTCTTACTAATGAAAAAACTAATACACTACCCAAAAACCGAATATTCTAGGCCAAAGGTCAATGAATAGAAAAAGAGAAAACCAAACTCCCACTACACAGAACTTATGAACACAAGGAACTCTTGATTCAAACATCGGAGGCATAACAAAATAATTGAAATCACAACCTAATATGGACCACATGGGTAAAGTAAAGCATCACAACATTAAAATCTAGACACATTACTAACTCCACATAAACTCATTCATCATAAAACAAAAACTAATTTCAAACTAGTTGCATGCTAGTATCACAGTACAAAATAAACTAACAACTAGTCCTCATAGAGGGAAAAGGTTTGTGTGATAATAACAAACTTACTAGAAACCAAAAAACACCAATCAGAACCCATAATGAACCCTCCGAGTCACACATGCCCGATCCACCATTAAAAGAACACTTCTCTCTACCAATATATATAAAAATTCCCAAACAGGAAATGGGTTCCTAAGACGCATAAGAGAAGAAAAGGTGAAAGAACTATTCATGTCCAGCCCGAGTGAATAGAAACCACCGACTGAAAATAAACCCAATGTTAAAGAAAATAGTAGAAAGAGGGATAATTTAATCTTACAAGGGCTACCCATGCTGGCTGTCAAGGAGCTACCACTAGAATTATGAGAAAATAAAGTTACAACCCATAGTCACAAAATAAGTCAAGGTTAAAGAATTTCACCATAGGGAAAGAAGGCACCTGCCTACAAGAGTGGAAAATAACAAAATATGAAAATGTAAGGAGTACTCCTGAGAATTAAACCTCTTAGCCAGAAAACATTATAGGCCCCAACTATCGAGTACCTAAAAGTCCCTGTCACTACACCAGGGTATACTGGGCACGACTAAGGTCTCGATGATGGAACAAAAATTTAGAAATTAAAAGAATTGAATAACTAGTTCATGCAAAAAAAACATCACTTAGCCAGTCAATGATAGTAATTCTCATCTCAATCAAGCAACCCAAGGCTACAAATCCAATACACCAGCCAAAAGATCCGAACCCATACCAAGATCCACAACAAAAAGCCTTCCCCTCACACTTAGGGAACCGCTGGAACAAATATTATCCACTTAGGAAAAAAGACACACACGACACATAAGAAATTACTAGGTCATAACAAATCTCAACTAACCAACTAAGGAGCTCAACCAATGAGCCAAAGAAACAACATATACATAGAGAACACAAGTAATCCGAGGATTAAAAGACAAATCACAACATATATACTAAGAGGCACCACCTAGATGCAACCGAGGAACCAAATAATTAGGGAATCACGGACTACTATCGACTAAAACTAAGGCCCAAAACCAGATTTGTGATACAACATATGAAGGATAATAATAACCAATCAATCATATGTAGTTAAGAAGGATAACTAACTCAAATAAAACCTGACGAGTGGTCAAAACACCACTTATTAAATCCAAATGCATAGTTAATTTGCATGTTTTCGTCATCATTATGTCTATTTCTAATGTTAGTTTGGTTGGTATTTCACGTAAATGCATATCTTTTGGAACAACCAAGCAAACAAAGCTAAAACAATGAATTAGAAGAAATAAAGCATCATCAAGGCAGTGGACAAAGGAATTAGACAAAATGAGAACACTCGAGGAGAAGGCGACCAAACTGTCCAAGATAGCGGACCGCCGCCGTAGACGGCGGTC
>JBDJHY010239607.1:0-10865 GCA_039654485.1 Withania somnifera
TACCAGAAAATAACTCCTTACTACCACCGCTGTCGTGCATAATATAATGTATAACAAATAAATTTCCAGTTATTACTCTATAAAAATCTATTTACGTTTTAAACTATTAAGGAATTCTTGCAAAACAAACTTAAACAATAGGACAAATAGATGTAGGACTGCTAACTAGAATCCAGATAATGGTTGTCAATCCCTTATCGTAAGGTACGTTCTCTTCCATCCTAACAACGGTCCTGATCCACAAGAAATCACACTAAAGATGCCACAACTTACCAAAAGAAACCCATTAGGTCTTGACACACACCTATATAGGGGAAACATGGAGATATTATAGCTCATGTCAATACAATCCACTCCTAGACTTATATTGGGCTAGGGCACAATATTCTCACTTAGGGATTTGGACTATCCAATAATGTTGTACTTTTCTAGGTACAAATGTCATTACATAGGGTTGATAACTATCCAGCAAAACCATTTTTAGCTATCTATGGACAAGTGGTCACACATACGCCCTAATCATGCACACCAACTTAGTAGAACAAAGAATAATCAACCTTCCTAGATCATCTCTAAATCCACCAACCTAAATTAGGGGATAACTGGTAAGCTCTAAACACTAGTATAATCCCATCCCAGCCAATCTACTTTCCAGAGTCATTGCATATAAACTATGCACAAAAAGGTGATACTCCTTTCCAATAACACTATGTTTTAGAGTCGGCGTTGAACACGTGGTAGGGAAATATAGCCCTAAGGTAAGTAACCAAGTCACAAGCCATCTAAGTAGGCCTTAGGACAAAAGAACAAGCGATCAGGGCTCAACTAAAGACACTTTCATCCACGAAAGTTAAGAAGAAAGGTGTATCCGAAGTTTGAAACAACAAGGATGAAAAATTCCCATGATTCTCTTAGCTTTCCAATGACCTACTATACTGTACCATGCACACATTGAATTTTCATAACAAAAATATCGTAGGACCTGAGTCGTTTACATCTTTTATCAATAATTGCCTTAGGTTACTTGACACAAACTAACTAGTCGTCCAATCAAGGACTCATAATGAAATTTATAGGAAGAATCTGATATATAATAATGATGAATGGAGATGTGGTTGGTATAGTGTGTACCACCACTAACTCTGAAGGTAGGTCCAATTTGTAGGCAATCCAGCTAATCTGATCCCTGATCCCATATGGCTCTCAAGGAAACCACAAACACAAAGTACCAGTACTACACTCAAGTTGAAAAGTCTATAATCTGTGTAGCTCCTTTATATACTCTATGCTATATGAAATCGAACCCGAATGGGTCTAACTCTCTATGTAGCATCTAGAATAAAATCAGAAGTTTGAGTTCAAATTTTAACACTAGTGTACCCACTAATCGGTGATCTACAACGTCTACCATACAAAGCCTCGAATGGTGCAATTTAGATGTTGGAATAATAGTTGTTATTATAGGAAAAATCTTCCAGATCCACAAATACTAATCCTAGTTACCACCGAATCAAAATACATGCTTGAAACCCCTAGGAAGACAAGGGAGTCTAGAAAAAAATTCAATGATAATATGCTCCCACTTCCCCTCAGTAATAGGGATTTGCTACAAAACACCACCTAGACTATGGTGCTCGATCATCACCTACTGGAAGTTCAACCATCAGGAAACAAACCCTGAATGGCACCATCTGAACACTAGAATAACAACTGTTGTCATATGAAGATCAATCAATATCCAATTTCAACCTCAACCATTATCAAAATTGAGGACCCGAGCTCATGATAAATCCAAAAGTGTCCAATTAATTTGCTCGGTCTAGTTGTTTGTGTATTGATGGAAAATTAGTACGATTCTATCCTACTGAATCAATAAGTTAATCAGATGTTGTTTTATGAAATAATAGAAATTGGTACCTCACAAAAGCAAAAGACCCCTCAAACATAAAGGTTAAAAATCCCTTTACACATCTCCGCTAAGCCTAGGGGTATGGAGTATCTGGTACAATGGGCCTTGTGAAGAATGTTATGAACCAAATCATTAATTCTAGAATGAAATGAACAATGGCTATCTATAATGGACCATCAAAAACTAACGGAACTCTCTAGGTGACATCCCAAGACTGTGAGGCCTTGGGTATAATCGACTAACAATATCACAAGATGGAAACCGATACCAATAGGCTAGCCTTCAATCTCTGGTACCACAAATGGCAGTTGACTTTACCTATAAAGTTGACCTTACTCTGGGCCTTATACTAAAAGAAACGTAACTATTTGGACCTTAATCATCAACATCAATCCACCAATCAAAATCAACCATGAATTGACCTGAAAATACATTTGAAACACAAGGAAACAATCACCCCTAGATACTCTATCATTCTACTCACACATTTAACAATAACCTCAAGACACATATGTAAACTCAATTGTCTTCGCCTCATATAAAAATGGTGTAATAGGCTAAGCCATCATACTATCCAAAATCCAAATACTTGAAATTAGTTATTATCATAAACCAAGAATAAGGATGAATCCAAGTGCTCGGAACCTTCTAAAGTAAAGTGCCCTAACTAAGAACCTAAACTCCTCCCGACTTTCATACAAACAACACAATCATAAAATTGGATCACAACACAGTACAAATCAATCACTAGTCCAAACACAATAAATCACAGCAGCAACCAACCCAATATCCACTCACGAGGATCAAACCTGCACAGTCGCATCAACTGAATAAGACTAGAAATTAATCAAATAACTAGGATATGGAATCCTCTAGGATACCACAACTTCTTTCCACCACTAAAAAAGCACTCTCCTACAAGAATAGTTACGTGCCTGTGGGTACAAAGACTAACCACAAGGAAATATGACCAAGGGAACCTAAGAAATAAAATCTAACCCCATTTAAACCTGACATGGGAAAAGGATAAGTATAATGCTCTAGCAATCAATCCAGAATCGAAGACAATGAACAGAAAGAATGATTCACTTACTCACAAAACCTACCTTCTCTGGTTCTATAGAACCAACCAATAGAAGTCACGAATAGCATGGATAAAAAACTAGAGCTACCAAAAGCTCGAGGTCGGGAGAGATCACCATATAATAACAAGGCACTTGGACACAAGAATGAACAAACTGTGAACCCGCAATGCTAATAAGTAACCCCTAGGGACTAACTACCTGACCAAGACAGATCTGAATCTGTAAGAGCCTAAGGACCCCTATCAACCTGTCGAGATTCACTAGTCACAATTAAGGTATAATCATAATATAACATTCCTATATCTAAGGAGAATAGGATAACCTTCCTATACCAAACAAATCACTAAGGCTACTTATAAGAAAATGGCCCAGCTCCACTATCTCACAAAATCTATAGGCAAACTAGCCAAATAACTCAAATCCCTCGCTAGGATCCACCACAAAAAAGTTCCCTCTTCATATGTGGGAAAAAAGGACCCTACGATTAATTTCCACCACTCAGATTAGGAAAACGTAAGGGTGCTAAAATCTTAACTCGGATATAGTAAGACCCGCCTAGTAAAGGAACTTATCCCCTGAATCACAAGACCACAATATCAAAAAGACTCACACGCACCTCCCTAGGATAAAAGGTAAGACTCATATTTCCAATAGGAATCACAACCTAGGTGCCACCGAATAACATCATAAAGAGGGCCACAACTTAAAAAGGATAAAGTAAGGCCTAAACCCAGTCTATGATACAACATCAACAAGGGTAAGGTCACTCAAGCTAACATAGAAAAAGAAAGAAAGAAATAAGTTAGAGTCATGCTCAAGTGACCATAAAGGAACTAGGCATGGAATAAAATAAAACTATGTCATAAATAGAGCTCGAAGGTAGCTCACTCAAAACACCCCGCCCAAAACCACAAACCGAAGGAGGGAGAACTATTAGAAGACTCTGTTGACCAGCTTGACTAAGGATTCCATAACTGGGGAACTCTCTATCCCAAAAATCAAACACTCTTTAAGCACGCAAGAATTACAAATACCACCATCTCCCCTAACTAGTTGCTGAGGTGAGGCTGCAATCGTTATCGACCATATGGCCCGGTGTTGCAGAAATTGTCTGGCCCAAAGGCCTAGCCTACAACACACCCATAACAACCTACATCTTTCTCATTTTAGGACTACAACAATTCTACTCTTGACAATACGACCCTGCGAACCTGATGATCCCCTCGACAGGCTGACTTCTCTAAGTACCCAAGCATATATCAACTGACTGAGAAAATATATAAATAGTCTATTTGGGCTAACCCAAATGGATGTTCTTCAGCCACCAAAATCTCTATTTATCATACCATTCACTCATAAATCAAGTATTACTAGAATCATTCTGAAAAATTAAAGGGAGATTTGGATGGGCCGGACCCAAACTTTGACTACTCTACCTAGGATGATGTGACAAAAGAACCTCAAGAAGGGGAAATCTGCGGACTCATATCCGAACCCATATCATAAAGAAACCACCAGGGTGTTCATCCCTTAGATCCCGAGATGGATGACAACTAGCATTAGTCGTATGGTAGACTTCCTGACCACTCGGCCTATAGGCCTCACAAAAAGCCTCTTCAAGGTCCTCAAACTTTCCAACAATATGTCTTGCTACTACCAAGTGCTCTTTCATCATATGGAGCGGACAACTAATTCTTTGAAGAAATCCTTAATCCTTCCATATCTCGTAGCTTGAGGTGTAGGGATATGTATAGTCATCCTGTCAAATGATGTTGCATAGTCCCAAATATTCAAAGACCTCTTCTAGAGGAAATAACTCATCCTCAACTAATGCTCCTCTCAAGAAACCCACAGGTACTTCTGCCATGGTAGTAACCCCTATTGGAGCCCATGTGACACCCAAACTTTGTGTCTGATGTTATGGTCTTATGGAGCTCTCTTTTGATTTTGAAACTCTTGGAATTCATGCTGGAATCTCACTTGTGCTCACTAAGGACCCCTTCCTAGTCATCTGGAAAGAGTAGAGCTGAATGAAGTGGTAGGAAACCAACCAACCATACAATGCACCTACGGAGTAAAGAAGTTGGAATCTTTCCAAAAGACTGCCCTGTAGCCTCCAAAAGATAGGATACGACTTCTACACATTGATCTGCGGGATTCTACCCATCACTTGCTCCTATAACAAGAGACATCGGTGAACTAAATCTCTAATACCACTCTATCACAACCTAAATATTGAGTTGTGATCATGTACACATATATGATACTATCATCTAGTGTACAATAAAAATGGGGTAACTATAGCAGTAGTTAGCAAATATGAAGGGAAGCTACTATCTAGGTATAACACACAAAACCTGGGCCACAAATAAATCATGAACAAAGTGACACGTACCTGGAGCTCCAACTTTGGCAGCACAAGGAAGGACCAGTCAGAGAATAAAAAACCAATAACAAGCAAAGTTAACAGCAAATATAACAAGTGCATGAATGGTACCTATAAGACACAGAAAGGAGAAACAAAGCCTACTAGCAAGCATTCCTTCTTAGGTAACTAGAAAACCAAGTAACCCAACAGGTAACCATACTATCAGTAGGTACAACCAGAAAACCAAGTAACCCAACAGGTAATCCCCCTATAAGTCTGAAGAGTATAATCAACATGTAGGGGTGCAATATAAAAGAGTGTTGGAAAGGTAACTGCCATAATAATAATCCCGCACACTCCTTCTCAGGTAATAAGTCACGTGAGGCAGGACCCAAGGAGGACTCAAAATGCATACCACTACTCCCCCGTATACCCTTCCCCAAGATGTGTATGTCACGACCCAAAATCTATGGTTATAATGGCGTCTACGACCCTCTAATAGACAAGCCTAACCCTACAGCCCAAAACTTCGAGAAATAGGCTATCAACTCTCAAAACAACCAAAGAAACAAAGTAAGGCACAACAAATACATAATAATGGAAACCAAAAGGAAATCATGCATAACCCAAAACCCAAAACCTCATTTTAGTGGCATACGAAGCTACTATAAAGAATAAATCAAAAGATAGAAAATATGAGGTAACTCCTGAAAAAGGTAATACAATATAGGGCCTGCTATGGATTAAATAAAGGAGCTAACGTCAAGGAAACCACGGTCGGCTGGGACAGCAAAGCTCATAATAATCTCCGCAAATTAGCTTGGTCTACCCTTTACGATCACAGTATCGTTGATAACCCCTGGTGGTATCTACACTACAAAAAAGATATTGAAGTGCAGCATAAGTACCAAACAAGGTACCCAGTAGACATTATTGGACGACTAGGTTAAAATAAAATGTGAGTAATAAAGGCGAGGAATTAAATCAGGTCAATAATAGAAAATAAACAGTAAAAGAAATAGTAATACTAATAATGAGAAAAGGAGTAAGATATTGAACTTCCCAAAATAGATCTAAGGGAACTCAACATAGTAGATGCAGACTATAGAGAACAATATCCAAAATTCAAAATGAATTAAGGAACATACCTACGCTTCAACATAGTCAAACCCCACTAAACATGATATTACATATGCATGAACCACCAATAAAGATCGAATAGAGAAATATCGTTTGATACGGAATAGAACATCAACACTCAAAAACCTACCAGGCATCCCATACCATCGGTAAGTACAAACAACACAACAAAACCTACCTAGCACCCCATCCCGCCGATAAGCATAAATAATACAACAAAACCCACTGTGACTCCCCCCTTAAGCCCCGTGAGTACACACCATACTAAGGAAATACATAGGGGCGTAGGAAATTAAAGTATAATAGTATCAACCTCAAGCACACACCCCCTGTCAATGCCAGTAAAAAAATGAGGGCCCAGCACTTTTTAGTGCAAATAACAAAATAAGGGCCCAACCCTTTAGTTATAATAACAAATCGAGGGTCCAGTCCATTAGTTCAAATAAAAAAATGAGGGGCCAGTCCTTTAGTTCCAATAACAAAACAAAGGCCCAAACCTTTAGTGCCAATCTCCAATCCAAACAGTAAATATACAAGAGTATTAGTGCAGCACCAACAATAAGACAAATAACAATGGAAATGGAAAGTAAATGGAGTCTAGGATCATCTAAAGGCCACTAGCTAAGAGCTCATCTCACCACACTCGCTGAGTAAAAGCTAAAATAATTCCCAGGTCAGTGGCCTCCACATAGTGGTACTAGGACCTGGGCATACAACCCTTCATCCTATATGCCTCTCATGGGCCCCCAGAATTCAACAGGAATATAAATAGACAAAAAACGATCAACCTAAATAACACATCCTACATTATTGGCCATAGCATAAGCATAATAATTTCAACCTACTCTACAATGCACAAAATAAACCTAGCCTACCTAGATGCCATCGAAAAACCCAGAAGCGCATGCACTCTGGTCTTGAAGCTCTAATACAATTGATATCGCCCAAAAAAATACAAATTACAAGCCTAGAGATAAAAAATAAAGAATAGGACCCATGTGATTAGCAACTTTGGTAGGAAGTGGGCCTCGAAACAGGCCTGTGGGCCCTACAGCCCAAAATATTACACTAAAAATACTAGCACGAATGGATCGACTCAAGCAATATATGTTTTATTTTAAGCCTAAACAGACCATTGAACGATCCTTAAAATAGCTCAAAAACAGTATGATCGAAAGTACAAAATGTTGCACAATCACCACAAGCTAGCACGGGAGGGGTATGCCCCCAAATTAAGGGATCGCCTAAACATGGAGAATTAACCATCTAGAATTCAATAATGGAAGAATAATCTAACTGAAAATAAGGATTAAAGAACTCTACCCAATCAAGGTTTAGCCTTGGTGAACATCTACCATTTTCACGAAAAATGAAAGAGAAAATAACTCATCAACGAGAAGAAAGACAATGGTCAGCTTAGGGATGGACTTTCCTTCAATTTGGTTGAGTTTTGGAACTCAAAAGCATCCTGGATGGAGAAGAACAGAAGTTGAAGAAGGAGAAAATGATCTAAAAATTCGAGGTTGTGGTATATATACATCCAACCCCTTGTTCATCATGATCGGGTGGGCAAGGGTCGAGATCGGGATGAGTTAGGCTTCCAGGCATTGTAATCGCGTGACTGGGGTTGACATCGTGCAAGGTACAATAGAATGACATCACGATTGCGTGAGTAAGCTCCGTAATTGCGAACAAGGGATTCTTCTACACCAGATGCAGTTTTGACAACCAAAATCTACAATAGAAAGAAGGCCCAAAATAGCACTTGAAATGCATTTGGAGTCCAAATTACCCAAACAAACAATGTACACATACCCAAAATGACATTCTGAACACAACGGTGCAGATAAAATATGAAAATAAGGCTATTTTTGAAGAATTTTGACCAAGTCAACACGTTGAGCCAAAGTTCACAACTTCCACTCACAACCTCAAAACTGCAACAACAACCCCAAGAGGAAATCCAATGACTCCACTAGCCCAAACACGAAATTCTGGAGCTTAAAGAATCAATGGAAACCCGATACAATTCTCCAATCATCAAAAGACCACCCAGGCCGGAAGATGAGGTTCGATTGAGCTGAATTTCCACAATACAACCCAAACTCAAAGCGCAAAGCCCAGGACACAGAATTAAGTTCCATTAGACCAAAGTTGGTAATCCAGAGCTAAGGAACTATCAAAATTTGATTCCGAGCATGTTTACTACTATTTCACTCTTGAGTTCCATTGTTTCAAAACTGAAACTTCAAAATAGAAAAACTGAGATAACAAGCAAACGAGTCGCCAAGGCACCAAGTTATCGGTCCTAGCAAGTCATGATGACTTAGGGCAACTACCAGATATCTCTAAGCATAAGAAAAGATGAAATGTAAGGAAATGACTGAGCGGGTCATTACAAAATCCACCACTAAAAATGACTATCATCCTTAAAATTCAAGTAAGGGGTAGTACCTGAAGGCTCGAACAGTTATGGATATTGGGTCTGCATATCATGCTCTGTCTCCCAGGTGGCCTCCTCAACTAGTCGATGTTCCCTAATGTCTAAAGGAACTTCTCACAAATAGTAACAAACTCATAAGTGTCCTGCGCTTATGCTATTGAGAATCTAGCAGGGGAAACCCCGAGGAAATGGTCCAACATTTTCCACATTTCAAAAACGAGTATAGTAGGAGTCTGAAGTGGTGCGGCTGGTGTTACTGCTAGTGGTGATGTTGGAGCTGCAAAATATGGTGGTGGCAGTGCACCCTGTGCCGTACCCTGAGTAGATGACTGAAGATTGTCTGCCGCTGTACCGTCTAACACCTAGAGCATCTGCCACAATAAGTCTTTGGATGCAGCAGGTGGTAGCTGAACAAGCTGTGATGGTGGCACGGAAGGTACCTGTGGCTGTGAAGTAGCTAGGACCATAGCAACCGGTTGGGCATCCTCCCCTACCCTTTCGTGGCCCACTGTGGGAGGCTCCCCAATCTACTGAAGATCCTCTAGTATGGACCATCTGCAAAGGAATGTGGCCAATGTAAGTTCCAAAAAAGTATGAATGACAACGCACAATAGGTTTCAAAAGAGGATAGTATTTTCTAAGGTACCCCATAGCCTCTCGAAGATTAGATGCAAACGTCTACGAATAGATTTGTAGGACTTACTAGGAACTTGCTCCAATGCCAATGAGACTGATGAACAAAAGCACTGATACCATTCTGCGAAGACCCAAAATTTCAGGCTATGATGGCATCTACAACCCTTTTATAAACAAGCCTAAGCCTACAGCCTAGAGATATGTGCAATGGGCTATAAACTCTCTTAACAACCAAAATCAATAAAGGAAGGCACAAACAATACATAATAACAGAAACAAGAAGGAAATCATACATAGCCCAAAGCCCAAAACCCAAAACCTGGTGTCAGTGGCATATGGAGCTACCATAAAGAATATATTGAAAGATACAAAATACGAGGTAACTCCTAAAAAAGGTAATACAACACAGGGCCTATTATAGATTAAATGAAGCAAGACAAAGTATTGGAAACCATGGTCAGCTGGAACGGCAAACCTCATCGTAATCTCTACAAAAAAGCAAGTTCTACCCCATATGATCAAAACGTCACTGTTAACCGCTTCCGATATCTGCACCACTAAATAAAGTACAGAAGTGCAGCATGAGTACCAAACAAGGTACCCGGTAGACATCATCGGCCAACTGTTTAAAATAAAATGCAAGTAATAGAGGCGAGGAAGTAAAATAGGTCACTAATAGAAAAGAACCGTAAAAGAAATAGTAATACTAATAATGAGCAGAAGAGTAAGATATCGAATGTGCCAAAAAATATCTATAGGAACACAACGTGTTAGGTGCAGACTATTAAGACCAATATAAGAAATTCAAAATAAAGTAAGGAACATACCTGCACTTCAGCTCAGTCAAACCCCACTAATTATGATATCATAGACAAATAAACCAAAAATAAAGATCGAATAGAGAAATGTCGCTAGATAAGGAATAGAATATCAACACTCAAAAACCTACCTAGCGTCCCATTCCACCAGTAAGCACAAACATCACAGCAAAACCCATTATGACTCCCCCCTTAAGCCTAGTGAACACACACCATACTAAGAAAATAAATAGGGGTGTAAGAAAATAAAGTAGAACAGTATCAGCCTCGTGCACACACCCCCTTTCAGTGCTAGTAAAAAAATAAAGGCCTATCCCTTTAGTGCCAATAAAAAAATAAGGGCCCAACCATTTAGTACCAATAAAAACAATGAGTGACCAGCCTATTAGTGCTAATAACAAAATGAGGTCCCAACCTTTATTTTCCGATAACAAGTCTAAGAAGTAAATATACAATAGTATTAGTG
>JBDJHY010239617.1:0-10865 GCA_039654485.1 Withania somnifera
AATAAATGAGGATACTTTAATAATAATAATAATAATAATAATAATAATAATAATAATAATAATAATAATAATAATAATAATAATAATATATGTAATTATATTTTTTGGTTTTAGCCTCAATATCGTATCGAGCACTCGGTAACACTATTTCTACCTTGTTTAATGCTAGGACTTATGTCCAACCCAGAATTAGCAGTGAGTACAGCGCTGGGACTGGAGACCGTCATTGTACAGTAGTGAGTAAAACTTTTTGACATAGATGGTACTATAGTTGTGGAAACATGATGATATTGATTTACTGAGGATCTTAGTTGATACTACCATATATTGGAGTTGTATGCCTTGAATTGTTGAGTACAAATAGTGGATATTATTTATATGAGGCACAAAGTGCCGACGGGATAAAATTGATATGAGGCACAAAGTGCTGGCGGGATAACATTGATATGAAGCATAAGATGCCGGCGGGATAATATTGTGGTTCTAAAATACGGATATGAGGTTCTGATAATGATCACGTGTATGCTACTTTTCTGCGCTTGTTTTCTTCAGTATACCCCTGGTAGTAGGGTGATGCCTACGAGTGAGCGTGTTTCTTTAAGTGTATGCTGCACTTATTTCTGGGGGACTTGTTAGTGTTTAGTTATTTTACTTTATGTTCGTATTACTGCTTAGTTTTCCTTATCTGTTACTTATTGCTCATGTTATGTGGGATTAGTGCTTTACCTTCTTATTCAGTATTTACCCTTTCACTTGAAGTTACCGGTATACCGACCATGTTCTACTTCTATTTTTTGGGTTCCTATTTATTGTGTTATATTTCACATATATTGCTTTAAGGATGTCGGGTACGTTCTCTTTCATTGCCTATGATCCTTGTATGTGATTAGCTAGTGCTATCAGTCTATGTGACACTTGTTTCGTACTTGAGTTGCTAGTTTTCATTACTGTACTATTTACTTTTGTGACCCTTTTTTTTCTTGCACTCTGTAATCTACTTCTTTTATTATTGTTATGCTCTCAGTGGGCCCTCAAAGCCTACTGGGTAAGGGTTGCTTTGGTGACTTGTACTCATATTACACTTGCATTTGTACATATCCGAGTACAAGTTCCCGTTCATGATATACAGACAGTTGTTCATTCGGATCTTATTCACATCAGAGATTCAGGGTGAGCTTGACATTCAGCTTGTTCCTGCTTCTCTTCGTACTTATGTTTTATTGATCTCCATTGTATTTCGGAGATATTTTGATACTACAATTACTTTCGTTTTATCATTCTGTACTTAGTGGTTCGTTTGACACTAATACCAGATTTTGGATAGTTATTTCATTCTTAAATAATTTGAAAAAAATATATTTTCTCGTGACTTTTGGTATACTTCCGCATTTAATATAGTAGTCCTTTCCTTCAACTTCGGACTACCGAGTTTTGTTCTCCTACTGGTGGTATAGCATCATGATCAATGAAATCGGGTCATGACAACGTAACCTTGGAATGAACTCGTAGGATAGGTTCTGAAATGTTTATACCAACATCATTGCCACATCTTATCTAGAATCATCAATTCGTCCAAACCATCATCAATAAAGGCATTCCAAATCACTACTCATCACTTTCGTGGGCTTTCCATTTTAGTCCAAAAAACATATACAAATCAATACCACAACAAATAATCACCTTACCATACACACCTGCCACTATTTAGTATGGTCAAGGTCCATGAGGGCTACCTAAACCATGTACAATCTGTCACCTCAGAATCTGTTGTAAATATCTAGTTATTGAGTCGCATCAAATACACTGGAAATACTTATTCAATACCATCACATCAGGCTCCGCTGGAAAGACCTAGATAGTTCTTCAAAACCAGCATTCAAGTGTTAGAACCAATAATAATAGGATTTACCGAAAACAGCTAAAAATATGGCACAAGTAAAACAAATAATTCATCATGCCCCACACGAGCAAACTAACAATTATAATATCGAATCATGGAAAATATGGTCCACAAATCACCAAGAAATTCCAAAGCAGTGCATAAAACCATCCTGAAGTCATAATAATTATGCAATGGCTCTAATCAACACAAGATAGATAAATCACATCATTAGTATTAGTTTTATTCCTTTATTTTAACCCTGCATGCTTGACTCTGGTGTTCCGGTGACTATTTATCACTCAACCCAGGTGGACACCCCCAAGAATCCCCGTTAGTCCTAATTATGAGTAAAACAATACACAACAAGGATTCTACATAGATTTGTAATAGGGTCAATCCTCTACTTGTTTTAAGAAAATGAGAAAATAGTCAAGCAAGTTCTTTGCCTTTGCGTTGTGCCTCCAACTCCACAAAATCTAGCCGATAATGAATTTACCATAATAAATCATCATAAAAAACACCCATACTAAGTAGCTCTAACTTGGGCTCAAACTACTCCCAAAAGTCAAAGCAAAACCCTAGTCAAAATTTAGGGAAGTTTTCATGAAATTCAAGTCATCCATAGTTAGAGGATTCTAATTATCTAGTTCAATTCAAAGTTGGGTTCTATTTGATAGCCAAATTATCAATTTATTCATAAAAAAAATATGAGTTTTAAGTTCCGCAAGAAATAACAATGAACTCATGATTTTAAGGAACTCACATATGATACCCCATAAAAAATCAAGTTGAAAATTACCCATAAAAGCTCAAAGTGTCAAACTAAGAGTTCATGGAAAACACCCCAAATTCCTTTTTGGAAAATCAAGATTTTGATGTAAATTTAATAAAATGACCAATAGGAAGTGAATAAATAGTGTTAAAGAACTTACCCAATGGGTTTCCTTACAAATAGAGAAGAACAACCGATTAGGGTTTATATGTCAGGGTCGCAGATGCCTATTCATCGCATAAATAAATTATTTATCAGTTACCGATTTATCGTTAATTTTCCAATTAATCAGTTGCACTAGAAAACAAACAATTCAAGGATTTTGTTTTTAGTACCCAAAACTCATCCAAAACCCCCTGAACATTAACCAATAGTGAAAATTGAGTACAAAACACATTTTGGATGCAATAGAATCATTATATCATCATTTTGAGGTCTCTACGACCCGTTACTCACTAAGGTTATTAAAAGAGGGAATTTAACAAAAAAGGTGAAATTATCCTCGAAACTTTTGAAAAATATTTTGAACCTTCTCCTAGCCCAAAAAAGATCTCCCAAATCCTAAAGAATCTATGAAATTTGGTACGAGTATCCGATCATCAAATGTTGACCAAAGTCAAACTTTTGCCTTAAAACTCAATTTTATCCCTTCAAATGAGCTAAAAACGAATGTTCTTCTAGGCTAATTTTGACACTATGGAGAAGATGAAATTGAAAGAATTCCATTTTGATACTCGAAACTCCTAATAAGGTCAAAACCCACATATTTCAATATAAAGACTTCCAAAAACTAAAAAATTCTCAAATTCCACAACTTTTGGCTCCTTTTTCAAAACCAACCCCATAAACTATTATGACTTAGGGAAATTTCAGAAAGGGCATAGTGGAAAATTTTATAGAAAATTTCAAAAATGATCATCATCCACCACTAAAAACCATGTTCGTCCTCAAACATAAAGAGATAGAAAATACTTGAAGTTTAAAAATGATGGGGGTATCTGGCATGCATGTGGGACTCAATCTCCCACGTAGACACTCAAACGAGGCGATGCTTCCGCTGAACCTTAACTAAAGTAATCTCCTCAGTTCTCAACTTCCTAACCTTCCTGTCAAGAATACCCATAGGCTTCTCCCCATAGGTCATGTCCGAATCCAAGGTTATTGTCTTATAATGGATCATATGAGAATCATCAGGAATATACTTCTAAAGCATGGAAACATGAAAGGTGAGATGCACTACAGACAATCCAGGTGGCAAAGCTAACTTATAAAACACCTTCTGCACACGCCTCAGAATCTCAAACGGGCTAATGAACTTATTAAACCTTTCTTGGGTGGCACCTTAAGCATAACTCGCTTACCCTGTACAAACTCTAAGGGTCTAACCCTTCTATCAACATAACTCTTCTGTCTGCTCTGGGTTGTTAACAATTGGCACTGAATAATTCAAACCTACTCCATAGCATCATGAAGAAGATCTGTATCAAGGGCCCTCATCTTAAATGCATCAAACCAAGCGATTGGAGATCTAAACCTTCTACCATATAATGCCTTTAAGGGCTCCATATGAATACTGGAGTTATAATGGTTTTTATAAGTAAATTCTGCCAGAAGTAAATTCTTATCCTAATGATCTCCAAAGTCTATAATGCAAGCACATACAATATCCTACAGAACTTGAATTGTTCGCTCAGACTAACCATCGGTATGGAGTGAAAAGCCATGCTCATATCAAGATAAGTGACCAAGACATACTGTAATGCTCTCTAAAAATGATAAGCAAACAATGATCCATGATAAAAGATGATAGATAAAGGGATACCATGTAACTAAACAATTTGATTGAGGTATATCTCCTCTATCTTCTCATCTGAATAACTAACCTTGACCGGAATAAAATGAGCAAATTTAGTCAAACGATCCATAATAACCAAAATAGAGTCAAAGCCACCCACGTTCCTAGGTAGTCCCATAATAAAATCCATGGTAATCTGTTTCCATTTCCAAGAAGGAATGGACATTTCGTGAGACACTCTACGTAGCCTCTGAGGCTCAAGCTTAACTCTATGAAAGTTTAAACACCTAGCCATATACTTATCTATATCCCTTTTTCATGACCACACTGGTTCAAATCATGGTACATCTTTTCCATTCTAGGATGGATGGAATACCTCAAACTATGTGCCTCTAGCATAATCAAGATGGTTAAATCACCTACCATAGGCACACATATACAACTACCAATCCTTAAAACACCCTTTAAGTTAAGAAATAACTCCTCTGCCTCTCCCTTCAACACCTTATCTCTATAATGCATAACTTTTCGTCCTCAAATTGCTTTTTCTTAGTCTGCGCCATAAGGGTAGAACGAGCCTCAATGAACGTAAGAACACCTGTATTTGAAACCTACAGATGAACCAAACTATTTTACAAACTCTAAACCTCCCTGGATAAAGGTGCACCTCTTACTAATCAAATGCAAGGCTGCCCATACTAGTTGATTTTCATCTCCAAGAATCAGCTACCATATTAGCTTTACCCAGGTGGTATAAAATAGTCATGTCATAATCCTTTAGCAACTCAATCCACCGTTGCCGCCTCAAATTAAGTTCTCTATGACTAAAGATATATTGAAGAATCCTATAGACGGTGAACACTTTACAAGGAACTCCATATAAGTAGTGACACTATAAGATCAACATAAATACCACGACTACCAACTCAAGATCATGCATATGGTAGTTCTTCTTATTGGTCTTCAATTGTCTAGATGCATAAGCAATAACTTTACCTTTTTGCATAAACACCACCCAAACCAACTCAGTAAGCATCACAATAAACACTGAAAGGCTCATCTTCAATAGGCAAAGTCTAGACTGGAGTTGATGTCAATAAGGCTTAAGCCTCTAGAAACTCTCCTCACACTCATCCGACCACTGAAAAACAATATTCTTTTGGGTCAATCAAGTTAATAGAGATGCGATAGAAGAACCTCCCCCCAAAAATCTACGATAGTATCCTGCCTAGCTAATAAAATTGCAAATCTTTGTAAGGGAAGTAGGCCTAGTCCAATAATAAGCTGACTTAACTTGGCCAGATCGACCATGATACTTTCTTTGAACATCACGTGTCTCAATAATGACATAAGCTAATCCATACCTCATAGTTTGAAAACTTAGCATATGACCGCTCCTCCCTCAATCGCTGAAGTACAACCCTCATGTAATGACCATTCTAATTATTTTTGTGATTTTATATTTTCTTGTATTCTAGAGCTCTCTTGTAGTGGCCCTAAGTCATTTATGACTTATCAAAACTGGTAGTTTAGTTCTCAGGTCATTATTTTAGTCATTATGTTTGTTTCCATATTTTAGAGCCCTTGATATTAAAATCATTAGTTTTAGTCAACATTATGTGAAAACAAACTTAGAATTAAATTTTAATAGTTTTTTTTAAGATCTAGAACTTAGATTGTGGTCTAGATGGATACTTAGCTCGTGTCCAGGAACTTTGGTTTTGAGTTTATAAGAATTTGGATGTTTATGAGCTTTATGTTTCTTAAGTGGAACTTGGGTAGCCATTTTGTGATTGGAGCCTCAGATTGAAAACCTAATTTCACTAATAACTCTAAAATTTTGAGTTTGGGTAAGGTGGGTTAAGCTTCATGCCAACCAAGCTCATTTCGAGTGCTTAGTTGAAAAGTTTATTATTTTGGTATAGAGTTGACTGTGGTCAACCTTTTGTCAATAAGACCTTAGATAGGAATTTCTCCTACGCAGTTGAGTCTGTAATGTCATTTCCATTTAGGTATCATATTTATTTTGTGTTCATCGAGTTTCGAATGTATTTCAAACATCATGTTGAAGTTCTCTTCTTGATTGATGTTCATCTGTTCCTGCTGGTTTTGTTATAGGTCCTAGGTGTTTGTTGCATTTACGTTGGTAGATCGTGCTCACGTTGAACCCAGCTAGGTGTCTTCCGTGTTCGTGGCTAGTCCACCTGTTCTAAGAGAAGGACCCTGGATCGGTCTCCCCTTTGTTTCTTCTTCACGTTTGCATCCCAACCATCGTGTTTGTGGTATGTCATTTTAGTGGATGACCGCATTCACGGTGGGCTGAACGCATTTGCATAGTGATTTTGGCCAACATTATTCAAAGTTGAAAACCCTAATTTCATCCATATTTAGCCTCTTTTTACTTCTAAACACTTCAAAACCTCCATTAAAATCCTTGAGTCTTTACATGAGCTATTGGGTGGCATTCAAAATTGATTTCTTTAATTATTCTTCAATTAGTGGTAAGTTTTCACTTTAATTTTTTTGAATTTCACCAAAAATTCCCCAAATTTCCCAAACTTGGTTTATTTCATTGTTTCAACCTTATTTCTTGCTTGTATTAACTCCAAATTTTGGACATGAGTTCTCCATAATGTTGGAGATAACCTTTGTATGAAGTTTTGGGTTCACGGGCCATACTCCCATTTTTACCCATGTTTTGACCCCAACTATTTGCATATCTTTATAGTATCATTTGACTCATATTAACATCTAGAAAATTATTATTTAGCTCATTTCATAATTATTCGAGCGTGTTTGTGTAATTTTGGAGTGTATGGAACAATACAAGAATTTTCCATGATGTATTTGTTGGCTTGTCATTGGAGGACAGATAGGATATGGATTACGATAATAGACTGGGCTTATATGGGGAAATTATTGTAATAAACATCCTTAGGTTGGGATTTCTAGGTTTTTACCATGGCCTCTATCCTCTTCTTTAGTCCATTCTTGATTACACATTTGTGTTGCATCTGCGATTATATTTTCCATGTGATCCTGAGCGGTCTTGAAAGACTCTAGAACATAGATGGTGGGTCTTATGGGAAATATTCGTGAATCCCAGATATTTGACTTGGTTGGTTATGTTTTTTGTAAAACCCGCATCTGTTTAGGTCCAGAATAAATTGTTGCGATATCATCTGTTTAGGGCCAGAAGGAATTGTTGTGATATTATTGTGTTTGAGCATATCATTATCATCAAATTGGTTTTCGTGCATTAGTTTCTAATATCTTACGGATGAGAGCCAAACGTCATCGATTTTGAAACCTTGCATGGATTCATGAGCCAATTTTTAGTATTATGAAATTAAGATAAGTAATTTCTAATTGTTTTACTAGTTTTGGTGATAAAAGGCTAATAAGTGAGCTAATCACTGTGTTTTGTTATTCCTATACTTGATTGCGGTGATGAGCTATATGTCAACTTTATTTTGAATTTAGTCTTGGTTGAGCCTGGGCATGGTTATTGTCATTGGTCCTGATATAAGTAGTATTAGTTATTTTATAAGTCTTTGTATACGGATTGCGGCTTCCCATGGACCCTGCCAATCCAAAATTGTGGGTGACCGAAGGAGGGGTATACGGGGGAGTTGGGATATATAATTTATTGCTTTCTATGCGGTACTACCTTCATATCTTGAGGGATTAGGGTAGAAGGGGTACATATTCTCTTTACTATCATTGTATCGTCTTATCTTGCATACCTTAGTGCTATTTTCTTTTTGTACTTTCGGGTAGGAGGGGGTAACATAGGTTTTGCATTCATCCTTGTTTGTAGTTCTTATTCATATGAGATATTGTGGAGGTTATTTCTTTTGTTTTTCACCTATGAGATACTGTTATGAATTGGTTAGATCTTGGGGGATCCTCTATATGTTCATTGGCTAGGTCTTGTAGGATCCCTTCATCCTTTTTTCTTGTACTTGTTGTAATTAGTACTTCTTTCTATTCCAATTATTTGAGGTACCAGTTTAACATTATTTTTGTTATTTATTGTATCTCCTTTTAGTTGAGCATGGATTCAGGTATGTTCTTTCACTTATTTACCTGTCTTCCTTGTCATGGATAGTATCTAGGATATATTACCTGTATTTATCTTGTTAGATGGCTTCTATGTCTATGATCCTTTTTTGAATTATGTGACTTATTTTATTTATCTATCTACTTACTACTCTTATTTCTTATATATTTTCAATTGACCTATTATGCATACTGGGTGCTTCAGTACTCTTACTATACTTCTGCCTCTTTTGGTGCAAATATAAGTATGAGTGGTATACGTTGATCTTGAAATCTTGCTGAGATCTTGTTGTTGAGGTAGATGATGGCTTCTGTCATCCAAAGTATACCTTTTACCTTTCATTATAGCTCTTTTTGTTGTTGATTTCTGAGAAAAATATTGTATTTCCCTTTTCATCCATTATACCTTTGTGTTAATGGATCTTATACAAATATCAGGTTTTGGAGTTTTAGTTATTGATATATTTAGACTTCTAATTATTCCTATCCATTAATTATAGATTTCTTACGTATTTAGTTTATTATCATGCCTTGTTTGCTTGTTGGGTAGTTATAGGTTCCCTCATGACCTGAGAAATTGGATCATTAAAAATTGGTATCTGATCTCTAGGTTCATTGGTATCCTCAGTACATAAGCCAGTGTCTAGTAGAGTCCTATGGATAGGGTGTAGAGACATTCGTATCTTATCTTTGAGAGGATTCAGGGACGTTTTTAGGAACTACTACTCTTTTCACTTTTGTATCAAGCATGAATCATAGTTGGTCTCTTGAAATCTCATTAGTTATTATTTACTCTTTTGTAGATGGCACGTACATGATCTTCAGTAGTAGTAGGAGATAATGCGCTTTGCTACTCCACCAGTTAGAGAGCCATCAAAGAGTCGAGCCTGGAAGAGCCGAGGTTAAGCACGTGCTAGTGTAGCAACTCCATCCAGAGCTACTTACCAATCACTGATTCAAATGTTGAGCTTGAGCCTTTATTAGTTCAGCAGCCACCGATGTCGCAGAGACCAACTCTATTTTTTTGATTTCAGCTACAGTTCCAACTATTTCTCCTGATATTAGAGGTTTCTTGATGTGGTTGTTGGGTATGTCAGGCTAAATAATAGTTGGGGTATAGACTTTAGCCCTAGGATATTTTAGCCCAAGTGCACCTCCGACACCAACTTTTATGGTTTGGTGTTTCTCCTTCAGTATCAACATTTCTTATTCATGTGCCTCTAATACCGCTTTATCCACATACATTACCTGCATCGTCTGCCCCATTTATGGTTCCACCTGTTCCATCTCACCAGCTTATGATAACTTAGATCAAAAGGCGTTGGGTCAGTTTTTGAGGTTGAGTCCCTAGAGGTTTATTTAGATTGCTGCGTGAGGACCCGAGAGAATTTATTGATTGCTTCCATGAGGGGTTACATAACCTCAGTTTTCTTGAATCTCATGGTTTTGACTTCACAATATATCAGTTGGGTGGTCTTGCCAAATAGTGGTGGAGGTCTTACTTTTCTACTAGGTCAACAGGCTCCAGTCCTATCACTTGTACCTTATTTTGTGATGCATTTCTAGAGTGGTACATTCCTCATACCATACAAGACCTCAAAAGGGAGGGGTTTATGAGCCTTGAGTAGGGTTCTTTATTAATTTTGCAGTATGAGGTAGAGTTTTATCAGTTATTTACTTAGGGTTCTAGCTATATCTCTATTGAGGTGGAGAGGATCTTTCGTATTGTTCATGGTTTATAAGGTTTTAGTTGCTACTAGGTCATCTTTTCAGACCATTCTTGAGTATGTACATTTTTTGGAGGAGCTTGGCAATAGTAGGAGAGGTAGAGAGGAGAAGAGGCCCATCATTAGTGTTGATTCAGTGGTTTTAGACATGGTAGTGGATCGTGTATTGAGATCCTTTTTTTTTTTATTATTTAATATTATTGGATATGGTTGATTTTGATGGGATCCTGGGCATGGACTAGTTATACCCTCATAGATTCATCATGAATTGTTATGACACGACTATACCTTAGTTATGCCTGGTATACCCTAGTTGGGTGGCAGTGTTCGGCTAGTCGCGCACCAATGCAAATTATTTCTTGCATCCAGACTAGTCACTTAGTATTTCGTGGTTTTTAGGATATATTTCATATCTTAGAGATGTCAGTATTGATTCTGCAACTCCTGTTACCTGTATTAGGCAAGATCTTGACATGTTTCAGACTGACCTCCCTAGCCTACCACTTGAGTGAGACATTGACTTTGGAATTGAGTTAGAGCCATACATTAGGATGATTTCTATTACTTCTAATAGTATGGAACCTGATGAGATGAGAGATCTCAAGACTCATCTTTAAGATTTGTTCG
>JBDJHY010239628.1:0-10865 GCA_039654485.1 Withania somnifera
TATTATTATTATTATTATTATTATTATTATTATTATTATTATTATTATTATTATTATTATTATTATTATTATTATTCTTTTAACATGGCTAGTAGTGTGGGAACAATTATATAAGTTGATCATTGTATTTCTATTAATATTCTTGTTGGATTCTGGGGGCCCGTGAAAAGGCTAGAGGGCTAAGGGTTGTATGCCCGGGTCTTGGTCCCACCATGTGGAAGCCATAAGCCACGAGAACTATTCTAGTTATTGCACGCTGAGTGTAGTGAGATGAGCTCTTAGCTTGTGATTTTTTGACGATCCTAGACTCTCCATTGTTATTCTTCCTATTGTTGCTGCTATATTGATACTCTTATATGTTTAACATTTGGGTTGGAGACTTGTCACTGATAGGGTGCGAGGCCCCGAGATTTTGCACTAATGTTGTGAGGCCGAGCCCCTGATTACCAGCCTAAAAGGGTGTGTGTGTCTGAGGTTGATTATTGACACTGACAGGGGGTGTGTGTTTGAGTTGATTTTTGACACTGACAAGGGGTATGTTTTCGATGGTACTATTCTACTTTACTTTCTTGCGCACCTGTATATTTCCTTAGTATGGTGTGTGCTCATCGGGCTTAAGCAGGGAGTCATAGTGGGTTTTGTTGTTCTTTTTTATAATAACGCTCATGGTCATTTATGATAAATATGCAATGTTTTTGTATTATAGAGCTTTTTGATAGTTGCCCCAGGTCATTTATGACTTGATGGGACCAGAAGTACGGATCCTTGGCAAGTCAATTGGAAAGTATCTCAAATTGCCTGTTTTAGCGCCTAAAACTAAGTACTCATTGGTCAAAAGCAACTTTTCTTCAAGACAAGCTCAAAATTAAATTCCAACATTTTCGTTAGCTCTGAAATACCAAACAAACTCAAGATTGACCTTAAGTTTGTGTTTTGGATTTTTTCTTCGACCTCATCACGTTATCTCATCCTAGCGGGCTCTTTCCAGCAATCTCATTTTAGTTATCTCGTATCAGCTAGCTCATCTCACCTATCTTGTCTCAGCTTGCTTGTCTCTGCTAGTTCATCTCAGCTAGCTTGTCTCAGCTAGCTCGTCTCAGCCATCTTGTCTCATCTAGCTCTTTTCAGCCATCTTGTCTAAGCTATCTCGTCTCAGCTATCTAATCTCAACTATCTCGTCTAAGCTATCTCGTCTCAGCTATCTCTTCTCAACTACCTCGTAAACTACCTCATCACATTATCTCATCAGACTATCTCGTCACACTATCTCATAACACTACCTCATCACCGGACCTCGCCTTAGCCCTTGAAACAGCATCTCTATAGAAGTAGCCTAGGGACTTTCCTTGGCCCTAGCCCATCCAATGAGCAAATCTTGACCTGGTAATATATAATGTCCAGCACGACCCCAACTTCTTATTTTAGTAACCATATTCTGTTCCGACCCCTTTTTGAGTGAAAGAATCCACCCAAACAACATTCCAAGGGCGATAAAAATCCGAATATCATTGTTCTTCAATTCTTCCACATTTTGGGTAAGTTTTCTTCCCTTTTTACCCTTCAAATTCATAGTTTCCACCATTAATGGCTTAAAGAGTTGAAATTGATAAAATCATGCCCTAGTCTATAAATTTTCAAGTAATTCTTTGTTAGTTGAGTAGACATTGTTCCTAGTATCAATTATACACCAAAATTCCAATATTAAATCCATAAAGATTTAATCTTTGACCCCGTTAGGGTAAAATATTTTTGGGCTATTTTGATGCTCTTCTTGCGCTCGAATTGTGCACAATTTTGGAGCATGGGTTTATGGTAATGTTCGAAACCCCAAATTGAAATTTATTTTCAATTTCCTCGAGCGGGCCCTTCCATCTCATTTTATTCCCGATTTTTGGCCGAGTCTGGAGTTTAGTATAAATTATACAGTTAGACTCGTATTAATATATATAATACATTAGTGTAATTTTTAGATCATTTAGAGACCCTTTTAGGTTAGTTGGAGTATGATGCGTGACTTTGTAGCACTTCATCATCAGACAATAGGTAGGCTCCATGGGGTTTCTCTGGACTTATATATTTAATAATTGTACTAAATAGAATCCGTGGGTCCAGTATCTAGGTGAATATAGTGATGCCGTACCATTCTTTCGTCTGTTCCATGTCGATAATTTTATTTTGACATCCGATTAATATGGTACCCGTGACTTAGAAATTAATTAGAGCTATTTGTGCAAGGCATAGGATGTTGAATTACATGATCATATGTTGATATGAATACTTGTTGACTTATTGTGCATTCATGATATGATAGGTTGGGCCTACGACCCCAATGAGAGTGCATTGGGGGTTGGGTCAGCATCAACACCGGATTATTAAGCCATGATAGCTAGAGGACAATTTCGATAACAAAGATGAAAAACAACATAAATAAATTGATGTAAGCATTCTAATAATAATATAAGCGATGACCTTTTACTATTTTACACTTGGCATTGTATTAAGCACCCGGTAATACTATTTTTACTTATTTTAGTCTAGGCATCGCTTCCTGACACCGGGAAATATCATTTTCTAATTAATTTTGGGACTTGAGCCTAACTTCGTTCGGTAGTGGGTACAACCTCTAAGACTTGAGTTCGTCGTCGTACATCAGTGAGTATAGCTTTTTGACACATATGATACTACTGGCTATTGAAATTGAGGATACCCTATATTTTGCAGATTTTTATGATAAAATGACTTATCGACGTTGTATGCCTTTATTAGCTAATGATGTCTTCATGATACTATTGATATAAGGCATGAGATGCTAGACTTAAGATCTTTATCGAACAGGGATTGACAGCACCAGTGGTATGAGGCACAAGATGCTAGCTTGAGATTCATTGCGGTCTTGAAATTTGAATGTGCAGTTTTGACGAAGATGATGTGCATGTTTACTTTTTTGCATTTGTTTTCTTTAGTATGCTCATATGTCGGGTGGGGGACCTGTGGGTGAGCGTGTTTTCATGTATGATGCACTTCTTTCTTGGGGACTCGTCAGCATTTAATTGCTTTACATTATTCTTCCTTCTACTGCGTAGTTGTGTATGTTGCTTAACTGTTGCTTCATGTTATGTGAGATATGGTGCCTTAGATTTATTATCAATTCATTCATCCTTTACTTGAGGTTACCGGTATACCATCCTTGTTCTACTCCTATATTCTTTGATACATATTTATTACATTATTATTAACATGTGTTGTTGCAAGGAATTCAGGTACGCCCTTTTTCATTGCCTGAGATCTTGTATATGATTAGCTAGCGATACATGTCTACTTGCTATTTGATTCATATTTGAGTAGCTAGCTTCCCTTTTGTAGTATTTTCTTTTGTGATCCTTTCTTTGTATTCCCTTATTTATTACTTTTATTATTGTTATGTGCTCAGTGGACCCTCAAAGCCTACTGGGTACGGGTTGCTTCATATGCTTGTACTTATACTAAACTTGCACATGTGCAAATCTGACTACAAGTTCTCCATTGTGATTACTGCCAATAGTTCTTACAGTTATATTTCTTTAGAGATTTAGGGTGAGCTTAGCATCTGACTTTTTACATGTTTCTCTTTGGGTTTGGCATTTTCATTTGATCTCCAAATATTTTTGAGATACAGTTGTATTAGTCCTATTCCAGATTTATTATTTCTTTACTTAGTGGTTCGTTTGACACTAATACTAGGTTTCTGGGTGTTTGTTTAATTCTTAAATAATTATGTACTTATTTATATTTTGAATTTTGATATACTTATGAATTGGTTTACTAGTACTTTGCTTCAGCTACAGATTACGGGGTTTTGTTCTCGTGCTGGTGGTATAGTAGGTACCATCATGATCCGTGAAATCGGGTCGTGAAAATTTAGTATCAGAGCCTAGGTTCTTTGGTGTTAGTGTACAAAACAAATGTCTAGTAGAGTCTTGTGGATCGGTGCGAAGACGTCTGTTTCTTATCTTTGGAATGCTCTATTTAGGAGAATGGACTCTTTCTTTTGAATCTTATATCAGGCATATATCCTTGATGGTTTCTTCAAAATCTCACTCATTGTCATCACTCTTTTGCAGATGGCCCGTACACATTCCACCGCTGCTAAGAAGATATTTAGAGGACAAGCAGAAGTGCCCACTATAGCTACTACTTTTGAGGTCCCACTAGTGCCTGCAGTACCGACAGTAGCATTTATTGCAGCACCTATTGTAGCTCCATCTCCCGATATTTGTAGCGTACTTTGGTAGCTTCTCAGCACTTTTGGGGTTCCTCCTACAGATAGGATATAGTAAGAAGTCCTTGTTTCTTAGCCTACAATACAACCACTGTTGTTATATGTTCTAACCATGACTTTTACACCTATTTAGGTTTTGCCGGTGCCAACAATTGCTCTTAATGTTGAGCAACAGCCAGCAATGACAGACTCGAAGTTGAAGCTCCTAACTAGGTTCTTAAGATTGGATCCACCCAAATTTACTGGTGCACCAGGGGAGGATGCTCATGAGTTTATAGTTGAGTGCAAGGAAATATTGGCCAACATGATGTGATGAAGACCCATGGTGTAGGCTTTACCACCTACCAGATGCATGGTGCGGCTAAGCAATGGTGGCGAGCATTTATAGTTTGCAGACCCGTAGGTTTATCACACCTGACTTGGGATAAATTCTGTGAATTCTTCATGAGAAAGTTCATATCCAAGGCTGAGAGGGATCGCCTGAGGAAAGAGTTCATGAGGATTGAACTGGGTTGTATGTCCGTGGAAGAATATGAGGCTAAATTCCACCAACTATCAGCTTATGGGGTTGAATTCATGCCTATAGAGGTGAAGAGAGTCTACAAGTTTTCTTATGGGTTGATAGATAGACTTCGCGAGGTAGTAGCATTATTGGTTTCTAACGGTCGTCCATTTTAGGCCGTGATGGATGATGAAAACAAGACGGAAGCCCTTTATCGTAGTTGCATTAGTTCAACAAAAAGAGGCCAAGGTTTTAAGGAGGTTATAGTGGATCCCGTTCTGGGTGCCGCGGTCAGTTCCACCAGTCACAGGGCCAGCCTAACAGACCTTTGCAGGAATATTTGGATGTTTCATTTACATCTCTTGCACAATATCACGTGGAGCCAGTTTGTCACATCAGGGTTGTTAGATGGATTCTGGTAGAGGAGACTAATAGAATTGGACATCTGGGCTGTATTGTGAGTGTGGTATTATGGGCTACTATGCTAGAGCTTGTTTGTAGAAGGGAACTATTTAGCCTGCTCCTTAATCTGCACAACCGTTGAGATTAGTGCGTTCATCAGGCTAGAAGTGGGGCATAGGGTGGGTGTAGAGGTAGTGGCCTGCATGGTAGGGCTAGTGGTTATGGTGGTGGTTGTCATGGCAGTGATCTCTAGTTATATATTGTTCCTGCCTGATCTGAGGCAGTGGCTTCAGATGCTGTGATAATAGGTTTGATTTCTGTGTGTTCTATACATGCTTCAACTTTATTTGACCCTGGATCTACTTTTTCATATGTGTAATCTTATTTTGCACCTAATTTGGGGTTGCCTAGTGATTTGATGTCTATATCTATGTATGTTGCTACCTCGTTAGGGGATTCTTTAGTAGTGGATTGGGCGATCTGATCATGTTTGATTTCTATTGGTGGATTAGACATATGGGCTAACTTAATGTTGCTAGATATAGTGGACTTTTATATTATTCTAGGTATAGATTAGTTGTCTCCTCATTATGCGGGTTTGGAATGTTATGCCAAGACTATCACCTTAGTAGTACTAGGTTCATCTTAACTTATGTGGTAGGGTTTTAGTTATCGTGCATCGATACCCCTTATTTCTTGCATTCAGGAGAGGAGATTAGTAGGGAGGGGTGTTTGGAATACTTAACATATGTTGGTGATATTCAGGCTGACACTCCCACTGCTGAATCTGTTCTTATTATTTTTGAGTGCCTAGATGTATTCCTGACAGACCTACCAAGCCTACCACAGGAGAGGGATATTTATTTTGCTATTGACTTAGAGCAGGGCAATAAGTCCATTTCTATTGCTTAATCATCTGGCTCCTGCTGAGCTAAGGGAGCTGAAGATCCAGCTTTAGGATTTTCTAGATAATAGTTTTGTTCGTTCCAGTGTTTTCCCTTGGGGTGCACCAATTCTATTTGTAAAGAAGAAGAATGTTACGGTGAGAATGTGTATTGATTATTAGCATCTGAATAAAGTTACTGCAAAAAATAGATAATCTATGTCAAGAATTGACGAATTGTTTGATAAGCTATAGGGAGCAGTAGTGTTCAATAAAATTTATTTGAGGTCTGGTTTCCTATCATTTGTGGATACAAACCAAAGATATTCCTAAGACAGCTTTCAAGACTCGATGTGGTCATTATGAGTATTTGGTTAAATCTTTTTGGTCGACCAATGCACTAATAACTTTTATGGATTTGATGTATAAGGTGCTTAATCCCTAATTGAACTCGTTTGTGATTATGTTCATTGATGACATCTTTATCTATTTGCAGAGTAAGTTCAATCTTGAGTAGCACTTGAGGTTGATTCTCCAAACACTGAGAGAACATAAACGTTCTGCCAAGTTCACAAAATGTGAGTTTTGGTTAGAGAATGTTCCATTCATATGGCATGTAGTGTCTAGAGATGCGATTAAAGTAGATCTAACAAAATTTAGGCGGTACGTGATTGGCCGAGATCGACTTCTGTTTCTAAGATTCATTGTTTCGTGGGCTTGGCTAGATATTATTGCTTTTTTTTGAGGGGTTCTCTTTAATTGCATCCTTTTTGAGATGATTTACCAGGAAGGATGGTGTATTTTGGTGGTTGGATGAGTGTGAGTTGAGCTTTTCGAAGCTCAAGGGGTTATTGATGTCAGCGCCAGTTTTGACCTTGCCAGTGGAGGGTCAAGGATTCTCTATATATTGTGAAGCTTTTGGTGTTTGTTTGAGTTGTTTGTTTATGTAGCAGGGTCAAGTTATTGCATATGCTTCAAGGCCGCTGAAGGTCCATGAACGTAACTACCCCACTGATGAATTAGAGTTGGCGGTAATAGTATTTATGCATAAGATTTGGAGACATTATCAATATAGGGCCCAGTGTGAGATCTTTACTGACCATCACATTCTTCAATACATTATCAAACATAGGGATTTAAATTCCAGGCAGCGAGGGTGGATTGATCTATTGAAAGACTATGATGTTTCTATCCTACATTATCCAGGCAAGGAAAACCTAATGGTAGATGGCTTGAGCTGGAAGACGATCAGTATGGGTAGCCTAACAACCTTGTTAGTTTCTTAGAAGCCGCTGACAGTGGAAATTCAGTCATTGGATAATCGATATGTAAGGGTTTATCTTTCAAACCCAGGACATGTATTGGCAAGTGTTGAGGACAAATCCTCCTTGATAGGTAAGATTTTGTAGCGTCAGTTTGAGGATAAGCGGATGGCTGCCCTCCGTGGAGAGGTATTAGCTTGGGAGACCGGTAAAGATTCTATTAATTCAGATGGTCCACTCCGGTTAGATGGTCATATTTGTATACCTTAGGTTTGTGATTTGGTTTAGAATCTTGCGTGAGGCTCAAAGTTCCAGGTTTTCTATTTTTCCTGGTGCAGCTAAGATGTACCGTGATCTACACATTTGTATTGGCAGAGTGGAATAAAGAGGGATGCTACTAAGTATGCTTCTAAGTTTTTGAATTGTCAACATGTTAAATATGAGCACCAGAGACTAGGTGGTTTGATGCTAAGATTCCCTATTCCGTCTTGGAAGTAGGAGTGAGGTATCGATACAATTTTAGTCATCGTTGACAAGTTGGTCAAGTCAGCGCACTCTATTCCACTTATAATGCTGTGCGTCTGGCTTAAATATACATCTATGAGGTTATGAGGTTGTGAGGTTGCATGGTGTTCCTGTCTTTATCATTTTTAACAGAGGCACCCCATGCACTTTTCTGTTTTAGAGGTCTATTTAGAGGGACTTAGGTACCGAGGTGCATTTGAGCACAACATTTTATCCGCAGACTAACGGTCAGTCTGAGTGGACTATTCAAGTATTGGAGGATACGTTGAGAGCATGTTTGGTTGACTTTGGTGGTGCTTGGGATCAGCACCTAACATTGGAAGAGTTTGTATATAATAATAGCTATCACTCTAGCATTGAGATGGAACTACTTGATGCATTGTATGGTAGGAGGTGTAGATAACCTATTTGTTGGTTTAATGGTTTTGAGGCCAGAGTCCAGTCTATAGACTTGTTGTACAATTCTCTTGATCAGGTCTGGGGGATTCAGTATAGGTTGAGGTCAGCCCAAAGTAGGCAGAAGAGCTATGCTGATCATCGGATTCATACCTTAGAGGTTCCAGTTGGGGATAAGGTGTTGCAGGAAAAATCTCCTATGTGTAGTGTAATGAGATTTGGTAGGCGTGGAAAGCTTAGTCCCACGTATATTGGGCCATGTGAGATATTGGAGAGAGTTGGTGATGTTGCCTACAGGATGGCATTACCTTCTATGCTTTCAGCAGTTCAACTGGTATTTTATGTTTCTATGTTACGACTGTATATTCTCGATGAGTCCCATGTCATTCGGGAGGATTAAGTACAGCTAAACGAGGATTTGTCCTTTGTTGAAGTGCCTATGAAAATTTTATCTAAGGATGTGAGAAAGTTTAGGTCCAAAGATATTCCAATGGTTAAGGTGCAGTGCAGACACTGTTCGGTGAAGGAAGCTACTTGGGAGATAGAGAGTGAGATGCGGAAGCAGTATCCACAGTTTTTTGAGGCATCAGGTATATTCTCTTCCCATTTATTTCTTGCTTATACTTAACTTTCGGGGACAAAAATCCTTTTAGCAATGGAAGTTGTAATGACTCTCATGGTTATTTATGATAAATATGTGATGTTTTGCATTCTAGAGCATTTTGGTAGTTTTCCCAAGAGGAGATAGTTGAGATGAGATGGCTGAAACAAGCTAGGTGGGATGAGATAGATGAGATGAACTTGCTAGGATGAGATGGAGTTACAAGGTTGAGATCAGTTGTAGGTTTCTACTATAGATTTTCAAGATGTCTAACTGGGGTTTTGGAGTTGAACGGAATCGAAATATGACAAACCAACTATGTATTTCACATGAAAAACACATTCTGACTCAATGGAATTGACAAAATTGACATCGGAGGTTGTTTAATAGAAAAGGTCCCCCTACCAAGCTTTAACAAAAACTAGGAATTTCCAACTTTCAGCAAAACAAATCAAATAAAGCACGACACCTTAGGAAACATACCAAGGGTCAAAATAGCTTAAATTCACCATTCTGAAGTTGCTCGAAGAGTAAAAATTCTGATACGACACACAAATATCAAATTCCCCTTAAAACTCCACTTTAGTCCATGAGCTTAACTAAAATCGACAAATTTACATATATTGTAAATGAAAACTCCAAAACGCAAACTTAAGATCAATCTCGACTTTGTTTGGCATTCTGGAGCTAACGAAACTGTCAAAATTTAATTCCAAGCTTGTCTTGAAGGCTAGTTGACTTTGGTCAATGAGTACTTTGTTTTAGGCTTTAAAACAAGCAATTTGAGATATTTTCCAACTAAATCACTAGGGATCCGTACTACCGTTCCAAGCAAGTCATAAATGACTTGGGGAAACTACAAAAATGCTCTAGAAAGCAAAACATCTCATATTTATCATAAATGACGACAAGGTTCATTACAACATCCACTACTAAAAGGATTTTTGTCCCCGAAAGTTAAGTATAAGCAAGAAATAAATAGAAAGAGAATATACTTGATGCCTCAAAAAGTTGTGGATACTGCTTTCACATCTCACTCTCGATCTCCCAAGTAGCTTCATCGATCGAACGGTGTCTGCACTGCACCTTAACCATTGGAATATCTTTGGAGCTAAACTTTCTCACATCCTTAGCCAAAAATTTTCACAGGCTCTTCAACAAAGGACAAATCCTCGTTTAGCTGCACTTAATCCTCCCGAATGATATGGGACTCATCGGGAATATACTGCCTCAACATAGAAACATGAAATACCAATTGAACCACTAAAAGTATAGGAGGTAATGCCATCCTATAGGCAACATCACCAAGTCTCTCCAAAATCTCATATGGCCCAATATACCTGGGACTAAGCTTCCCATGCCTACCGAATCTCACTACACTGCACATAGGAGATTTTTGCAGAAACACCTTATCACTAACTTCAAACTCTATGGCACGAATCCTACAATCAACATAGCTCTTCTGCCCACTCTGGGCTGCCTCAACCTATCCTGAATCAAAACGACCTGATCAAGAGAATCGCACAACAAGTCTGTAGACTAAACTCTAGCCTCAAAACCATTAAACCAACTAATAGGTTATCTACACCGCCTACCATACAATGTGTCAAGTGGTGCCATCTCAATGCTGGAGTGATAGCTATTATTATATACGGACTCTGTGAATGGTAGGTACTAATCCCAAGCACCACCAAAGTTAATTAAACAGGCTCTCAGAATATCCTCCAATACTTGAATAGTCCACTCAGACTGATTGTTAGTTTACAAATGAAATGTTGTGCTCAAATGCACCTCGGTACACAAGTCCCTCTGAGAGACCTCCAAAGCAAAGTGAATGGGCTACCTCTATTAAAAGTGATATAGAAAGGAATACCATGCAGCCTCACGGATGTAAATTTAAGCCAAACACGTAACATTATAAGTGGAGTGGAGTGCACCGACTTGATCAACCCACCAACGATGACTCAAATCGTACCGATACCTATGCTAGTCTGTGGCAACCCAAAAACAAAGTCCATAGTCACTCGCTCCCACTT
>JBDJHY010239647.1:0-10864 GCA_039654485.1 Withania somnifera
CTCTCCTCCTCTTCTATCTTGGGAAGAAATAGCCTAATACTTACTCCTCTGACTCAGATCATGGGGGAGGAGTTGCACCTACTACATTATTCTTCCTCCATTGATCAACGTAGGACCTAGAAACATCTTTTAACTACTAATATGCTATATCCAATTTTTTCAACATCTAATACCCTCTTCATATCACATACTCGGTGAACCACTTCAGTGAAGTTCTCTGAGTTCTCCCATAATATGGAAAATGGAGCTCTAGAGGGTTTATTTTAAGAAAATCCCTCACCCTAACCACACAAGCATCATAAGAAGCTAGAAAGACTACTGGAGTTTCCATCTGTTGATGGAATTGAGTAGTGAGACATTGATGTAGACATTGAATTACATTCTTGAAATCAGTTTTAATATTGTCTGGATAAGTCTCAAGAATCGGGGGATCTAGACTTAGAGAAGCCTGATGTGGATAATCCTTATTTCTTAACTGATGGTCTTGTAGTCCATGAATTGGTTCATGTATAATGCATGAGTTAGAAAAAATTGTCAGAGTTAAGCATCATAGCTCAAAATAAGACATGCAAAGGGAATCTTTCCTAAATATTAGTAGCCTATCCATTATAAGGGTGGCTTGATTTACACCAATAAAAGAGACTCAAACATTGGAGTTCAAACATCATAGGACACTCAAACCTATTCCTACGAAACTAAGTTGTCACACCCCAAACTTACACTCTGGGCGTGACAAGGAATCTAAAACCACTATGTGGTTTTGAAGTACCCTTGGATATAGCATTCATCTACTCATAATATACTCAAAGAAATTAAAGTGACATAAATTCAAAGATGGGCATATCGCAAGTATAAAGTATATCAATAAAAAATGAAATGCTGAAACCAAATATCAACTCTACCACATCTAATTAAAAGCCACTAACAAGCATGAATACATAGCTACTAGGGAGATTCTAAGGTAGCTATAAAAAAATCTAACAAGTATAATTCTCTACTAAAATAACACGGTTTAGTATTACGAGGGTTGGTAAAAGGACCAAAATAACCTTGAAAAACTGAATAAAATTTTGGCAAACTTTGTGCTGAGGCACTCTATACAATGTGGTATGTCTAATGGCATGCCACATTTCCAAAAAGGCACCTCCAATGGTATTATGAGCCTTAGTTCTTTTGCTCCTTTACACTAAAACCCAAGGTGACATGTTTCCCATTGCAAAGTACTTTTAAAAGTGATACGTTATTGAACTTTAAACATCCAAATCACTTGTTAACATGTGGGATGACCCCTAATCTTTGGAATGGTCTACTAACATCATTTTACTCATCTAATCATGAAACACACACTAGAATCAGGAGAAAAATCAACGGGGGTATAACACTTTCCATAGCTATAAGCATATTTTTATGATTTGGGTAAATTATTAAAAAAAAGTTTATAATTTTCATGAATAATCTCAGTCATAGTCCAATATGTACAATGTTATAGACTTTTTAAGAATTTAGGCCTACTTCAAAAATTCAGAACACATGTCCAAATTCATGACTTTCAGACTTAGAACATTCTTATGACTATTAAACTCGATTCAGATATTATACTTTTGAATAGTCATGCTTAGCTATCATAGCCAGTGAGGTAATAGTCATGCTTAGCTATCATAGCCAGTGAGGTACTCAGATATGTCCTCACTATTCATGCCTAGTTTTTTGGCATTAAGCAGTTGGTAGTTTTAGTTTTGAGAATAGATTAACACAAAGCAGGTTCGGGTTCCTAATAACCCTAACCTCAGAACTTCATCAGCACCATAGGTTTTTGGCCTATAAGGAATCAGTTTATTTATTAGATCCACAAAGACTAGGTCCTATACCATTGACCAGAAATAGTACGCCAATCAACATAGAAGCAAGTTGGACTCTGTGCTTGCTCACATGGTTTACTGTCAGTTAGAGAAACTCCCACATGTTTATCATTAGTCGATTTTACAATATTTAAAAACTAAATGTTTACCAACTTTTAATTAATTATTAAGTTTAATCTTTACTATGAGTTTTGCTTATCCTTTCAGTGTTTGATGGATTAGTGTTATTCATCAGTATTGTATATATATTTGAATTAGTATTTTGCAGCTTAGTTTCATGGTCAGTTCTATCATATGTTTCATGGTCAGTTTAATTACTTGTTCAATTCAACATCACTTTATTTATGCTTTTATTTCATTCTTACATACTCATTACATTCCAAGTACTAATTGCTTATTTTCCAGAGTGTCATTGTCTGATAATGTAGATCTAACTAACCTTTCACATACTCGTGATTGATTCAAGTCCCTACATTCTAGAGTTCTATTGGTGAATCCTCATGATTGGAGGGACAATATTCACAAGACTATTTATTTGTCTTTAGTAATTTATTTTAGGCTAGCTAGGGGAGTTTTCCCAGTAACCTATTGTCTAAAATTAGAAAGGCTTCTTAGAGAAAGGTCGTAAGGAATTAAGATATTTCATGTTAGCAGCCATGTTTTATTATAAACCTATAGTAGTGGGGTTCGTAAAAGTAAGTCATACAGTTGCTTCAATTAAGGTTTTATGTCATGCTTACTGAATTCCCAATTCAAGGGTATATTTGGGCCACTAGGTGGTTGTGAGTTCCATGTCTCATCCAGGGTGTTGGCTTGGTGCATGAATAACTTGGTGTCAAGGTGCTAGGTTTAAAATTCCTAGTGATTTCTTAAAGACAGCATTCCGTGTCTTCTTTATGGGTGTGAAATACGCCACACTTATAGCAAAGAGACTACCAAAAATTTATAATAAGTTTCTCTTCTTTAATGTATTTTTATGTAATAGAGTTAAACTTTAATAAATTCTTGTGATTCATGCTTTACATAATTTATATCATTCCTCCATGAAGATCCCAACCATTCCTAGAACCAATTTGTAGGATACCTTCCCAATCATTCCTCTATAAGGATCCCCACCACGCCTTGAAACAATTTGTAGTTCACTAGCCCGATAGGCCTAGAATAAGAAACCAGGATCCCCAAGCATGTAACACCTTAGATATAATCCTAAACCATGCTCATACTAAGTCCATAGAATTGGACTAAAATATAAGGAATAGTTAAGTTTATGCTCAGGTTCACAGATTATCAGATGGAATAAAGGTCCATGGAACCTTCCCATTATGTTGTTCTAGTAGAGTTTCGGATCCCAAAGTTTGCGAAGAAGATGAAGGACTGTGATACATTCCACAGTCTGTCATTTGTACTATTACCTTATTCTATTAAAGTGCAAAATTCAAGGATGTTTCACAGAAAGGTCTACAGTTCGTAATTATTTTCCATAGAATGTAATCTCTATCATGGGAATGTTCCAGTACATATCTAAGACGAGGCTACTTTTCATGGATCATTTGATTTTCCATCAACTGATTTGATGGACCGTCAACCCCATCATCAATTTGGCCTAGTTTGGCTTTTAAACTATATTTATTATGGTTATTTAGGTCTTTTCCCACACTTTATTTCCTATGATATAGCATTTGGACCTTATTTTAAAAAGGTTCAAATAGCCAATGCTTATTTTTCCTCCATATATTTTTTAGATTTAGAAGTTAAATGAATTTATCTAATGTTTCTTTAGAGAAAGGTAGGGTTCATCCTCTAAAGGATTCAAAAACAACAAAACTTGATCAATTCTGTACATAATCTCCAGACCAGGTGTGAGGAATTCAACAAGGTTCTCCTTCCACCCCTATGTCCATATACTCTTCATGTTTCAATTTTAGGTTATGAACTTAGACTCTAGGGTTGATCCCAAGTGTCTTGTAGATTTTGATATTGCTTCTCCTAGAATGACCTTTAATAATTAATATTGTTACATGATGTTGTATGAAGTTCCATCAATGTATAGATTGAACTTAGATTTAATGATAGTAGCAAATTGGGTGAGGTTTTGAGGTCATCTTTCTTAATTATAGTTAAGATATGGTTCATGGTCAGTATCCATATATTTGGTTAATTTTCCAAGGTTTAATCTTGTTTTATAGTATTGTTATAAGATTATTTATCTTTACAAATTCCATGCATGTGGTAGTGAATTGTCAGGAATTTTGTTGATGTTTTTTTTTTTTTTTGCAAAGACTTAAGCCTCTCTCAAAGAATATAATTTCAAAATATTATTTAATTTCCTAACTTATAGGCCTTGTCCTTATGTTGCAAAATGTGTAAGAAAGTGTATGTCAAATAGACAACTATTATGCCAAAAAAGGTAGGGTCAAATTTTTTACTTGGTCAGTTGGTCATTTATATTTGTCTCATTTGTCAAGAGCAAGAGAAGAGGACAATTTCAGTTTTGGGAGTATTATTAACAATGATTACACATGATGCTTGTATCATATAAACTACATTCCACTAGAGGTTAATATGGCCTAAGAATCAATAGTCATGGTTTAGTTGATTTTCTAGGAGTAGTATGAGTGGCCCTTTACTCTGGAAAGGTATAGGGAGCCCTAGCAGCATGGGCTTACTAGTTGAACTGCGTGATTACTCACTCCGATTTTATATATTTGTAGTAAAATCTCACATTGATGTACAACTATCAAATAGTATTGAAAAGGTTTTAACTGTGTGCTTATTCGCTTTGTAAAAACTAATGAGATTTTATTATACTCTTGGAAGTTAAAGTATCACTTATAATTGTTACTCTTACATAGTAAATTTCTATTGATGATGTAGCTTAAAGTCAGTTTTGATTGATGCATTGTACAATTTACCTTCATATTCTTATTTTATCTTGAGGTTCTTTCATATTAAGCGTATATATTGATCATGTTTCATTCCTAGACACCATTATATTCCATGTACTGCTTCATACTCTATGTCTTTATTGTTAATGACTGTAAATATGGTCAGCCATCCCTACACATACAGTTGACCAGATCTTACAGCCCAGAGTAGCTTAAGTGAGTCCTTATGGTTCTAGAACTAGATTTTCTTTAGTAAATAATTTTCTTAGTTGTTATTTTACTTTCATTTTTATTTCAAGCTAGCTTGGGACTTTTCCTAGCAGCTAGTTTATTTTAGTTTCTTAGTGGATTTCAGACAGATTCTAGAGTAGTATTTTATATTCAGTATTTCTTTCGGTATTGTGATTATTTGAATAATGTGGGATTCCTATTGTTGACTTTATAATACCTTGCTTTCGCTATGTGTATGTCTGAGTAGATGTATGTTGTATCCAAGATAATTTCCTAGCCACTTGATCATTTTGGTTTCCTTGTCGCATCCGAGATGTAGGCTCTGGGCTTGAAATTCCTTGTACCAGATCAGTAGATTCAAGTGTCCTAGGATGTTTGAAAGGCTTCATCCAGTAGAGTTCTTTATGGGTGTGAAATGCTCCACATTTATAATGGATAGGCTACCGAGGGCTTAAAAAATAGTTCCCTTTATTCATGTCTTACTTTGTATGGTGGAGTTTAAATACAAAAATATTTATAACTCATTCTTTACAAATTTCATATCATACCTCCCAGACGTGAGGCAGTATCTCTATTCCACCAAAAACTATCTCTCCAAGCCCAAAATGAGAATCAAGCCTAGACAACTTGTGCACCACCAGTTCTAGTCCCTGCTCTAGCTTCCGTCATTCCTGAGGCTCATCTGGATAAAGTCTCTGTGGAAAAATATAGGATTGATTTCCTACAATATTAGTTCTCAAGCAGAGCAACAAGTGGAAGTCCTAGTAGTCCAGCCAGCTAGCCTGATGATAGTATTGTTAAAGTGAGGAAGTTTCTCAAAATGAACCCTACGGAGTTTCCTTGTTCTAGATTGGGATTCAAAGAATTTCATAGAGAAGATTTTCCTTGTTTATGATATTCTGAGGGTGTTAGATATTGTTAGAGTGAGCTTTGCATCCTATCAATTTAAGTTTGTTGCAAGGATATCGGAGGATCAGTGGTGGACGAATAAGGAAGTGGGTGCAACTCCTCCTTCTTGGGATAAGTTTTAGGAGGCATTCTTAGGCTGGTTCTTTCCTATAGAGAAGAGTTAGGAAAAGGCTTGAGAGTTTCTGAAATTAGAGTAGGAGTTCATGTTTTTTCTAAGTACGGGATGGGGCTTACTTAGACATCCAAGTATGCACCAGAGATGGTCGAAGATATACATACTCAAATAAGTATGTTTGATTTGATACTCTCTCTGTATTTGATTTTAATGTTACATAATTTATTCAAGATTCTAAACCTATTGTGAGACTTAAAGAATTAAGAAGTGGTTTTCAAAAGGTTATGAGTATGGACCATAACTCATAAGGTGTAACTACATGAGTCATGAGGTCCATTTATAGTGTGATATCTTAAGATTTATGTTCTATAAAGTTCCTATGATTTAGGATCATTACCGATCACAAATTTGTATTGTTTAATCATGCTTTGAGTTTCATAAGATTGATTCTCAGCCCAATTCCTATGATTCAACTCCACCAGTTGTAAAGAGGCATATAACGACTCGTGGTATGAACTAAGAGGGTGGAGGTCACTATCCAATAGCCAAAAACCATCACATGAATTAGACCAAAAGTAGATAAATGGCACTCCACAAGTTGTGGAATGGTCTTGTGGTCCTCTCCCAAAAGTTTCCAGGTATATTAATAAAGGGTCGCTTGGTAACTTCCTGAGTTTTTGTTTTACCTAATACTATGTCATTTCTGACTAAAAAAGGGTAACATAGATACCCCCCAAATACATTATTTTATTCATTCTACGCTAAGTTAGATCAAAGTTATGGTTCTCTAACATTTTCTCTTTAAAGATCAAGAAGAGGCAACAGTTTGTCATTTAAAGTTCAAGCAAGATTCTCCAAGTTTTAAATAAGTGGAGCATGATCATGAGTTTATTTCACCTTTGTGCCCAATCCCTTCATGTAGTTTTGTTCATGCTATAACATAGATTTCTAAGGTGAATCCAAGTTTTTTAATTTTGAATAAATTTTATATTCTTACATACTCTTGATCATTATCATGATTTTGCATGAGTTCATGATACTGTAGCTAGGAAACCTAAAGGTTTATTACTCGAAGTATGGATTTCCGTAAATAGCTTTAATTTACAAAGTATGGTCATGCTGATGAGTTTCGAGTCCATATTGAAGAGTTTATGTATTTTATTTATAATTTTTGTAAAATTATCATAATTTGATCTGAAGGATTATGTTGGTAAGTTTATTCAAAAGAAGTTAAAGTATAAGACTGAGAGAGATAGATGAATATAATTTTAAATAATCTCATGATCCCTTTTGTGGTTAAGACGGAAATAATGAGACATTGTCAGATAATGATCAATTTTGGGAGTAGTATTAGAACCAAGCAGATTTGAGAGACATGGTCCTTATACCTTATCCTTTGTATCCCAAAATTGGAAGTTCATGGGCCAATGAGGTGTTTATAGTTCATGCCTTAGTTGATCTACTAGGAGTTTGGGTCATGGCCCTTACCACGAAAAAGTTTGGCACCCCACCTAGCATAGGTTTATATTGGATTTCAAGCCACGTGCATGAGGTATGTCAGTAATAAAACCTCCCAAGATCATTCAAGCCTCAGTTTGAGGAGTTAAATATTGGTAATAAGTTTTTAATTAAATTTCATTAATTTCTTGGTTAAAGCTACCGAGTTGCATGATTTTACATTTGAGTCACTTTATACTCTAGAATTGAAACTTTTAACTCATATTTCTTCAAAATTTCTCATTATTTCTTTATTTGAGCTTAATACTTATTCATGCATTGAATAACTATGAGTTGTTTTTACTACTTTGTATTGCATGTTTTCTTCATTACTCGCATATTCAATAAATTTCACTTACTGACTACATACTTTCCTATGCTACATGTATTATCACATGTAGATCCTTCTAGCCATCTGTACATTTACGGATGATTGAATCAATATTCATAGAAGATAGTATGTTGGTGACTCCCTACTGGTTCAGGGGACCAAGAGATGAAGTCTTTTCTTTATTTTATTTTGACTATATCTAGACTCTTAATTTTATTCTTTATTTTATTTTTAGTGACTAGAAAGTAACCTTGTGTTCAGTCCAGTATTTAGTAAAAAAGGCTTTTATGTAGATTATGTAATAGTATTAGATGTTGAGTTTTCTTTTATTATTCCTTTAATAATCATTGGCTTATCTGAGTTCCATTATTTATTTATGTTATGTTGCTGATTTTTCTTTCTCTAAGTGAGTGTGTAGAGCTCTTCATGGCCAAGGATCCATCTAAGATTGCTAAGACAACTTAGTGGCTAAGGATGCCCATCCCACTCCGAGTGTGACTTCATGGCATGACATTGATGAGGTAAGGGTGAAAAACCAACTTGAATTCAGATATAGAATTGGCCATATAACGTTCCATCTTGAGTACATACAGGCACTGCCAAAGACAAAATAAGAGAGGGCTACACAAGAAAGATTTCCAAGACTATCCACACTTTGTTTGTCTAGACTAAGTTTGGTAGAGGTAGAGATTACAATAGAATTAGAGTTTTACATATGTAGCACCATATTCCTCTAGTGCCCCTACAAAGAATTTTAGATCCCAGCCACATTAGCATACTAGAGAAGCTGGTTCACTTTCTTAGGGTAGTGCTATAGGGGGCGTACTTACCTTACTTCCGGAAAGTTTGGCGAGAACTATTAAGGTCATTGACGAATTGGGAAATATGATTATTTTGTGTAGGGATTGATTGGTCACAATCTTCTAGAATTTCCTTAGAAGAGTTATTTCGATTGTTGCAAGGCAGACCACATACTAAAAGATTGCATATAGTTAGAAAGGGAAATCAGGGTAACAGAGTTTAGGCTACCTCTTCTGAAATAGCACCAACAACCCTTATAACTCAGCATGAAATATCTTCTAACACTATTGTTGTCTAATTCCTAAATGAATTATATGCATTAGGATCTCGAAAGGAGCAGTGGCGCTCTCCGAATGTAGTTATGGGTATGTTACAGGTTCATGGTATTAATGTTTATGCTTTGTTAGATCACAGAGCCTGCCATATCCTTTATTTCCCTTTTATGGCTACTCAATTTGGAGCTAGTTCTAAGAGTCTTTCTAAGCCTTTATCTCTCACTATGCTATTGACTCTATCATGGGTAAAAGAGTATATGGAGGTTTCCTAGTGTTATTTATTAATAAATGTTTTGCAACTGATCTCATATATATAGAATTGGTAGACTTTGATTTCATTATTGGAATATATTGGCTTTATTCATGCTATTCCATGGTTGAATATAGGGACAGGATTGTCCATTTCCTATTTCTTGATGAGGCAATTCTCGAGTGGGAGAGTAGTGTAGTTATTCCTAGGGGTTATTTCATTTCTTATCAGAAAGAACATAATATCTAAGGGGTGTATCCACCACATTTTCTAGGTTAAGGAATCTAAGTCTAAGGCCCCCATGCTTTAGTAAGATCCTATTTTGTTGTGTATTATGATGCTTCCCCCGTCAGTTTGAGTTGGTTTCTAATAAAGCATTGTAAGGTGGTAGCTTATGCTTCTAGATAACTTAATACCGATGAGAAAAATTATCCTACTCGTTATCTGGAACTGATAGCTGGAGTGTTTTTTAAAAAAAAAATACGGAGCCACAACTTATATGGGTACATGTAGATGTATTCACTGATAATAAGAGTATTCAACATGTCCTTGAGTAGAAAGATCTAAATCTTCTTCAGAAAAAGTGGTTTGAGGTTCTAATATATTACAATAAGATTGTTATTTATCATAAAGGAAAGACGAATGTAGTGGATGATGCCATTAGAAGGTTATCCTTTGGGAGTTTGTTGCATGTTGGTGAGACGAGAGAGAGTTGGCTAGGGAGGTGCATAGGCTTGAAAATCTTAGGGTTAGACTTATTGGTGAGGTGAAAGAGAGGTAAGATAGTGATCTAATGTTAATTCAGCGTAAGGGTATATTCCATAAGCAGAAAGTCAGGGTTTTCTCCCTAGGGGAATATGGGGTTCTTTGTTATCAGGATTGCCTGTGTTATAACATTGTATGGGTTGAGAGAAAGGATCTTTTTAGAGGATCATAATTCCATGTATTTTGTTCATCTTAGGGCTACAAATATGTATAGAGATTTGAGAGAAGTGTATTAGTAGAATGTTATGATTAAAGGCATGGACAAATTTGTGGGTACGTGTCCTAATTGCTAATAGGCCAAGGTGGAGCATCAGAGTCCAGTTAAAGAGTAGAACAGTTTTTTTATCCGACTTGGAAGTTGAAAATGATTAATAATGACTTTGTCACCAATTTTCCTTTAGCCTAAAACATGATTATATATGGATTATAGTGGACTGAATGGCTCACTTCTTACTTGTTCTCACTAGTTATTATGAAAAGCAGTTTGATAAGTTCTTACTTGAAGCATATTTTTAAGATGCATAGGGTGTCTTTGACTATCATTTCAGACAGATATACACAGTTCACATCATAGTTTAGGAGATCATTTCAAAGGGGTATTGTCCCCCCAGCTCATTTGAGTACAACATTTCATCGGTAGATAGATGGTGAGACTGAGAGGACCATGCATATATTATAGGATATATTGAGGGAGTGTGCAATCGATTCAATGGTAATTGGGTTGATTAGTTTACATTGACTAGGATTCCATACAACAGATATCACTTAAGTATCCATATGGCCCCATTTGAGTCATTGTATGGGATTAGATGTAGGTATTTGATTGGATGGTTTGAGGTAGTTGGCTAAACTAGTCGACTAGTTTCCGGTTTCAAGCATCTTTCAAAATAACCAAAGTAGTCGACTAGTTTCCCAAACTAGTCGACTAGTTGCCATGATTGGTCGA
>JBDJHY010239678.1:0-10864 GCA_039654485.1 Withania somnifera
TCGTACTAATTTAAATTTAAACTATATAATATATATTTTGTATTAATTAAACGCGTCTAATTTTATTTTTTGTAAAAGAAAATCACCATTCACGACGGGTTGGCTCGGATACTATACACGTGGGTTGGGCTTGTCCGGATCAACCATTTTGGACCGAATTGGCCCGGCCCAAAACAACTCGACCCGGATTGACCATTGCACGGCCGGTCCCAAGACCCAATGATCTGTACAGGACCAGACCGGTCCGATTGACAGGCATAGGTGGATTGGAAGAAGACAATAAATTTAAAATGTCATTTATACAATTTATTTTACCTACTCAATATGGGGAAGTCATTTTCTTATTTTTACAGAGAAATCAAACATAAGTAAATTTTTTTAAAATATCTTTCTCAATACCAAACACACCCTAAGTGATCAATGCTTTTATTCTTTTGGTATGGTAATCCACAAAACCAAGTGGCGATGTTTACTTGGAACCATGAATAACTTGTTAATTAAAGTTATTCAATGATAAGGTTACTCCTTTTTTTTGCTTCAGATATTAATTGGAAGTGCTTGGTGGGTTCAAATAAGAAAAGTAAAATTTGCATAAAACAGTGTGACAATGGATGGAAAATCGCTAATAAGGTTAGGAACTAACAAAACCTAACTGATAATTTTCTAAATAGGAGGGCTTTGTCTCTTCATTAGGAATTGTTGTCTACATATTTCAAAGTGCCATTTGAAATAAATTTAAAGCTTAAAAGTTTAAATTAGAATCGATTTGAATGTATGCTGATTTTTGACATGTATGTACATCCAAAATATTTTTTCAATTACATTCTCTATGTTCGTTACGGGTAGCAAACCTATTAGAAAAGAATGTTATACTATGTCTTTTTCTTTTTATATCTTGTAGTTCCTCTTCCTCCTAATTGAAGTGCATAAATTTGTATTTTCTTCGTCCATCTTATGGTAGGTAACAGATCCTCGCCATTGCGATTATCATCCCTATTTTTTAATAAAATAATTTATAATCACATAAATATTTAAAAATTATTCTAAATCACATATTTAAAAAAAATTTAAATATCATGTCAAGCTAAGGAGTATCATATAAAATGAGATAGTAATGTATTGTGTTCGAATAGCTAGGAATAACTGTTATTGTCCTCTCGAACAATATGTACAGCTAACACCTCTTTTTGTAAAAAATATTACAAGTAGCTCATTTGCAAAGATGTACAATATTTTCTTCCTCAACCAAAAAATAATCTTCTAATTAAAGAATTTTTCTAGTTGATAAACATAATTCTTATCCACCCAGCAAAAGAATTTTTAGAAAAGTGAGAAAACTTATCCATGCCAATTGCCCGTTTACATTAAGCAAGAGACGGTATACTATTTGAATATCCCTACAGTGGGATATACATTCTTTTAAGCTCCAACTGTTGTACTGCTTTTTTGGTTAAACTTTTTATCCCTTTATACATTTTCTGTTGAATATTCTCCTTTTACTTCCACTATCAATAGATTAGTATGTGATTAATCCATTGACGGTGCAAATAATATTACAAATACAAAGATAAATTAAATTTATTAATAAACTTAATCGAGTTCACGGTCGAAACTCTAGCCTCGACCCTATGCCTGCTTATAGATAAAATCTAAGTACTATATTTTGTTATTTGTCTTTTTCTTAAAGTGCAACATTAGCAAAAACTAATACAACTATTAAAAGCTAAAGAAAAAAGGAAGTTAACTGTCAAGATATTAATATAATAGTTCTAGCTATAACCATGTACGTTCTACACCTTTCAAGACTTCTGTTATCACTATATCTTTAAAATTAGTTAATATTAGTAGTTTTAATTACGAGAGTTTCATTTCGTATTATTTGATTATGATAAATTATACGATCCGAATCCAAATAAATTTTATCTAGTTCAATTTTTGTTCTTTGATTTTTCGATCATATACTTAACAAAGATAACTACAGGATAATTGAAAAATTATCACTAGAATTGTAACTAAGAAGAATGAACACAAAGTTACCACAAAAGAGGAGCAAAGTTCTGTTCAGACCTAACACTTATCCAGGAAAGTACAAAAAAAAAAAAAAAATTACTTTTAACAGATTTTAATAAAAAAGATACCCACAAGATGATTGAGTTGATTGAACAAGTAATTTTTCAAATAGAAGGTCTCAAGTTCAAAACTCCTTACATGCTTTCTCGGTCAAGTTCGTTTACACGGGGCTTGTGTAATGTGGTTTACTTATCTCATATAGTTTGTCGGTCAAGTTCGTTTACATAGGGCTCGTGTAATGTGGTTTACTTATCTCATATAGTTTGAGGACTATCGAAAAAAAAAAAAGAAAGATAACTATTAGCTGTAGTATTTAACAAGTATCTTGAAAAGATTATCTTACTTTAATTACAAGCCACAAAAATATACAAGTACTAAACTTAATCTCGATTCAGAGATTGATTTGGTGGTCGTGTCAAATAACTTACAACAAGTAAAAGATTTTCTTGGATAACAACTTTGTCTCCAAATCTACAAGGATTTCAATTTTTCTAGAACATGTTGTTGCCTTTTTATTTATGATGATTACTACAATCAAATTATGAAATTGAAAAGCTTTGTTTCCTCCATCTATTTCCAAACAAAACAACTAATCATAGTATAAAGTGTTAGGTATGGCATGACTCATATCTAAGATGAGGGAATAGATGCTAAACCGGAGCTAAGTGAGTTAAGCATGGCTCCAGTCCACTCTGCTCCAGCATCTATCCATTGTGGGGAGTTTGGCCCTAATTTGTGGGCCAACGCTAAGTGGGTTTAGGGGTGCGGGGGCAAAGGCCCCTGCAGTACGGTACAGGTTATTTTTTGAAAATTGTACCTACGGTTACTTATATACATATTCTGTATTTGTAACCTAAAACATATAGTAATAAAATCTTAACCGCTCATAGCTCATGAGGACGTAGTCAAATTATCGAACCTCGTTAAATCATGTGTTCTTTACCTCTTTCCTTTATTTTCTCTCAATTCCTGTATTTATATCCTGATCCATCAACAAGTGTTATCAGAACAAGTTGAGATGGCTATATCAGGTGCGAAATTCGAAGTGGTGAATTCAATGGTCACGGTAACTTCGGATTGTGGTAAACGGGGGTAAAGAATTTGTTAGTGCAGCAAGTGATCTTTAAGGCTTTACGATCTGAACAGCAGAATCGATGAAGGCTGAAGATTGGGAAGAGTTGCAGCAGCGAGTGGCAGGAACCATACAGTTATGTTTGGCAGATGAGATTATGTATGACGTAATGAATCTGTCGTCTCCAAGAGAAATATGAAATAAGTTGAAAATTCAATTTATGTCCAAATCCCTAACGAGTAAACTGTATCGAAAACAGAGGTTGTATGGGCTGAAGATACAGAAAGGTCATGATTTGGCACAACACGTGAATATCTTCAATCAAATAATCACGGATCTGTCTCAACTTGATGTGAAGATTGAGGATGAAGACAGAGCAATGATTTTGTTGTGTTCATTGCCCCCTTCTTACGAAAACATGGTGACTACTGTTACATATGGAAAAGAAATAATCAGAGTTGAAGAGATTACTACAGCCTTGTAGGTATATAACTAGTGGAAACAGAATGAAGGGGAAAGCTCTCATGATGATAGTTCATATATTAAGGGTAATCAAGACCATGGAAGGAAGTCAAAGAAGGGAGGTTTTGGAAAGCGAAATTCTAGATCAAAGTTCAAAGGCAAAAGGAAGATTATTGCTACAAGGGCAAGGAAGATTATTGCTACAAGTGCAAGGAGCCAGGACATATGGAGAGAGACTGTCCAAAGTACAAAAAGCGAACAAATGATAAACGTGATGAATCATCTAAAACTATGAATGTGGTGCAGAATGACAATTCAGATTGCAGTGATGGTGATATGCTTTCGGTTTCAACAACACAGTCTATGGATGCATGAATCTTGATTCAAGATGCTCATATCATATAACGCCTAACAAAGAGTGATTTACGACATATATGTCAATTAATTCTGGTACAATTTATTTAGGTGATGATAGATGTTGCAATATCGTTGATATTGGTGAAGTCAGAATTAAGATGTATGATGGTATTGTTAGAACATTATGTGATGTTAGGCATATATCAAATTTGAGAAAGAATCTAATTTTATTGGGCACTTTGCATAAGAATGGTTTTATTCCTAAAGCAGATGAGGATAGGGAAACTATTAAAATTGTTAAAGGTGCACTGACAGTGATGAAATGAAAGTTAACTGTTGGGAATATCTATAAACTGTTAAGAAATACAGTTGTAGGTGGAGTTCATTTTGTTGAGTCATATGATGATAATACAAAACTGTGGCACATGCATCTTGGTCACCCTAGTGAACGTAGAATGGCTGAATTGCATAAAAAAATTGTTGCATGGTGTTAAAAGCTGTAAGCTCGATTTTTGTAAGTTTTGTGTTCTTGATAAATAGACTACAGTTAGCTTCAAAACTGGAAAGCACACAACTGAAGAAATTCTCAATTATGTGCATTCTAATGTATGGGGGCCTATCAGAGAATCATCATTAGGTGAAGCTATGTATTATATTACTTTTATTGACGATTTTTCTAGAAAAGTTTGGTTTACTTATTGAAATAGAAATCTGAATTATTTTCTAAGTTCAAGCTGTGGAAAGCTAAGGTGGAGAACCAAACTAGCAGAAAAATCAAGTATTTGAGGTCTGATAATGGTACAGAGTACACAAATTCACATTTCTAGAATTCTGTGAGGAGAATGGGATTCAGAGGCACTTTTTAGTTCGTAATACACCACAACAGAATGGGGTTGCAGAAAGGATGAGCAGGTCATTAACAGAAAGAGCAAGATGCTTGAGACTGAATGCAAGGCTTCCTAAAAGCTTCTGGGAAGAGGCCGTGAACATGGCATCCTACCTCATTAACAGATCACCACGGGCATCTTTGGGTGGCAAAGTTGCAGAAGAGGTATGGACAGAAAATGTAGTGAATTTTGATCACTTATGAATTTTTGGTTGTCCTGCTTATGTGCATAGACCTAGTGATGAAAGATCAAAACTCAATGTAAAGTCGAAGAAGTGCATTTTTGTGGGCTACAAGAAAGGTATCAAAGAATACAAGTTTTTGAATCCGATTGTAAAGAAAGTGGTGATCAGTAGAGATGCAGTATTTGATGAGCAGTTCATGTTGCAGCAGAATCAAGACAAGGCATCGATGGATTTAGAACAGTATCTACTTACATCTGAGAGAGGTGAAAGTTCTAATTCTACATCTGGTGGTACTAATACCGTTGATTTGCAGAATTATAATCTAGCCAGAAATAGAGAGAGGCGCACCAATGTAAAGGGTCCAAGGAAATTGGGTTTTGAAGACATGGTCTCTTTTGCACTTCACATTAGCAGTGATAATCCAGCTACTTTCCAAGGAGCTATTACTAGTCAGGAGAAAGGGAAATGAATGGCTGCAATAGTTGAGGAGATAGAGTCTTTGCAGAAGAATCATACATAGAAGCTAGTTCGGCTTCCTGAGGGAAAGATGGCTATTGGTTGCAAATGGATGTATAAAAGGAAATTAGCAGTATCAGACAAAGGAAGGGAAAAGTTCATGGCTCGATTGGTAGCAAAGGGCTTTTCACAACAGAAGGGAGTAGATTACGATGAAATTTTTTCTCCTGTAGTTAGGCATACTTCAATCAGGGCAATACTTGTATTAGTAGCTAGTTGGGATTTGCATTTAGAACAGATGAATGTTAAAATTGCTTTTAACATAATGATCTAGAGGAGCAGATTTATATGCAGCAGCCAAAATGGTTCACTCAACCTGAAAATGAACATTTGATTTGCAGGTTAAAGAAATCCTTGTACGGGTTGAAACAGTCTCCAAGACAATAGTACAAGCGATTTGACTCCTACATGATTCAGATTGGCTACAACCGATGTGAGTATGAGTGTTGTGTTTATGTTAAGAGCCTTGATGATGGTTCTTTTATTTTTCTGCTACTGTATGTTCATAATATGTTGATTGCTGTGAAGAATATCATGGTAAAATTGGTCTGGAAGTTTCATTGAGTCGGGAATTTGATCTGAAAGACTTAAATACTGCAAAAAAAAATTCTTGGAATGGAGATTCACAAAGACAGAGGCTCCAAAAGACTGTAGTTATCTCAGCAAGGCTATATTGAGAAAGTGTTAGAAATATTTGGGATGAACAATGCAAAACCAATGAGCACTCCATTGACAAATCATTTTAAGCTTTATACAAAACAGTAATTTCGAGCAAACAGAAGGTGAACTAAAAAACATGAAAGGGTTTAGCTGGGTATAATTAACATATAATTTTCAGCCAAGAAAGGGAACATAGCAAAAATTCCAAATATTTCGATTATACTAAAAAAATAAGCCAAAGCTATTTATACAAATCATTCACGGGTCAAAGATGCAATCCCTGACAGACTTCCACAGACAAGACTTACTGCAATAGTAGGATCAACGGGCCTGAGAGAACAGAGAATGAAAACAAGATGATGCTATAGAATGTCTATCATAGTACGCCCTTAAGTTATGATGGTACTTACCTCTGAGACTGCCAGTAAGATCTCAAAGCCTCATAGACGGAAAAGCTTATTGCTATACTAGGTCCAACACCCTGCAACAAGCAAACATATAATTAACATTGTAAATTACTTCCTCTCTTTTTCAGATGAAGACAGGGATTGATCAACATATATGAAAGGTAGAGCAGAAAGACAGACCAGTAATGTAGAACCAAACCCTTTATACAACCCGAAAAAGCCTTCATCGGCTTTCCTCTGCAAAACTTAAAAGAAATAGCTAAATGAAATGTTGAATACATATTTGTGGAACAAACAAACAACCACAATCTATGAAACTTGAACCAGTTCAATGAAATGCTTAAGTCATACTTGTGGAATAAATAAAAAGCCATAATCTATGTCAATTAGAGTGGAAGCAACCTACTTTTTATTGTCATCCATATGCATAGAGACAACAGGCAAGTATAACGGATAAGAAGTATTACATCTGAAAAGTATATGGACCATCTATTTGATCTAAGGACAACAACAGCTTTATGCTCCACTAATCAAACACCACAGGAAACCAACATAATTTAGAGGGATAAAACTGATATACATTGCTCTACTGTTCAATTGATCAACGACACCGAGAAAGCACTGCAACATATTTATACCTGTGCAGTTAATATTGTTCTGACAAGATCCAATCAGTAGGTGGCAGCAGCAGCTCTTATTCCAGCCAATCCACCACCAACAAAGTGAACAAAAGCATTTCTTAGGTTTTATAACATATGTTTCAGTTAATCATATGAACGTACGGAGTTCACTTAGTCAAATCATGGAGGCGGAAAAAACGCACTAGGTTATTTCTTATTATCTATCCAATCCTTGGTGGACAAAATTACTGGATATGGTGGGATGTACCTACCTCGTAAAGCTAGTTGAGGTGTGTAAGATACCTCCTAGAATTAGTTGAGTTCACACCAATGTTAATCCTCAAGTCAAACAAAAATAAGCAACTAAAACAAGCATATTAAAACTTGTATATCATGTATTTAAGAAATTAAACAAAAAAAGAAGCATTTAAATAAATATAAATACTCAAATGCACATGTAAAATTTTCACCCCACCTCTTTGATTACCATATTAACTACGGACATGCTTCCCAACTGGGTCCAGAAGTACCTCAAGATGTTCTGCCTGAACAATTTTAAACATGACACTGGACAAAGTAAATATACTAGATGCTACATCTGCATATTAAAGACCACTTAGAAGGCTATGCATTAAAAAACAAAAGACCACTTTGAAAGCAAAAAGATGACTTCCACCTCTCTGCATAAATGGATACATATGGAAGTACAAGAAGCCCCATTTTTTAGGATCACAAAATTCTCCGTAACATTAATATCTCAGCAACAAAACTTTACCCACACTGGAGGAAAAAATGGTTAAACAACAAAGAGACTATGAAATCTATTACATAGTAGAGTTACAACGGAACAACAGAAAGCAAAAGCAAAATTTCTATAAAGAATTTCTACTTGTATTGACTTCTCGAAGTTTAATACCCAAAGGGAAAAAATAAATTACGGGACCTGATCAACTAACCACGATATGAAGAAAAATAGACATGTTAATAGCTTTATTATTATTATATATTCACTTGGAAAAATTCCAAGGACCACCTCAATAGAGCAAGACCTGGACATCAAATGATAATCATAGGCTCCTTACACGATGTAGCAATGCACTATTAAACAATGTGTTGCATTAAAAAGAACCTCGAAACTATAGCAACAAAAGAAAAAAGCCATAGCGACAGAGTAGAAAAGGATAGAACAAAGGAAAAATGCAGGACATTTTTCAGAAAACTGAGAAGAACGGAAGAAGAAACTACTAACTAGTGAGGTTCTTTCACTTTTCATAGGAGTAGAGAAGCGATGGTTTTAAAAATAACCATTAACCCATTTAAAATCTGCTTCTGCCCACCCCATTTCCAATTTAAAAAATTTAGGCTTTACCCGCTCCCCCTCAACCCTATTTAAATATTTCCCTGCCCTTCCCTGCCCCGTTAGACTCTTTAACTGCCCCGCCCTGTCCTTTTCCATGCCCCATTGTCATCCCTCTCATGGTTTCTAACTTAAATTGATCCTAATTAATGATTTATACCTAAAAACATTTCTTATAGGCAGGGAGCTAACAAAGCCTATAAGCAAAAAAATTCTGTATAACAAGGCCGTTATGATGAAACAAGGCAGACTATATATTATTGTCTCTCAGCAAGATTCTCTACATTGATACTGAATAAATCAATTAAGATACAAACTCTTCTCCAAGTATATCCTGGACCAAAAATGTATTCCTAGAATCAAGCCTTTTGTACTATGAATATTAAGCTTGAGTAGAAGATTCTTAAACATATTTTTATAAGAATTAAATGTCTAGCAAACGGTAAATTGTTCATTTATCCTCATCGTTTCCAAATCCCAAAGAAAGCCTACACATGAAATATGACGGAGATTGTAACATATCCAATAAATAAGAATGCATATACAATAACTTTTACTAAATAAGAGTTTCCTTCAAAAAATTAGGATCCTGACTAGTAATTCTTAAACCAACTAAAGAAAATTACTGTATTTGAGCCTCTTCAGATTTGGGGTATGAAAAAATATACATCTTTTAAGTTTCAATCAAACTTCTCCAATCATCAACAATCGACCAAATAATCACAAAATGACCCACTTTCGGATCGAAATCAAAGCTTACCTGAATAGCGACAAATGACCATATCGCCACACCCTGCACAAGTTCCCAAAGTATTTGTGACTCCTAATCAAGGATCGGGTACTTAAGATCGAATTCCAATAACCATAGTCACCCAAAAAAGTTCTATTTTGACTAATAGCCAACAAGACTAAACAGAAACTAAAAAGGAATTCTTTGATACTGGTAGAATTTTAACAGCAAATGCGAAACGTAGCAACGTGAGCAGTAAAGAAGCAATAAGAACAACAACTGGTAGAAAAAATGGGTCAGGCTAAAAGAGTATGAAAATTACCATCTACTTCTCCTTGAGCATGATCTTCGCCAGTTCACTCCGCAAAATTGTCCCAATCCTCGCAGTCTTGATGGCCGATCATTAGGATAAAGACAATGCAACAGATAAATTAAAATCAAAGGTCATGTGACGCAGAGTGAGAGAGAGAGATGGTTGTGAGTATCAGTTTCGATTTGTCGCTTATAGTGTGGGTTATGTGGGGATTAAGAAGAACTGCTTCGAAGGAAATAAGGGAAACTCGTGCGTTATGTTTTCATGGAGTGTATCTCGATCTTCCTATGAAAACAACTGTGGAAGTTGGAGAGAAAATCTGAAAAGTTGAGACTCCATTACTATTGAAATTCTGTTTTTTTTTTTTTAAAGGTGAGTGGAGTGAGATGTGAGGGAAATACAGTTTTAATGATTGATAATTCCTTTTAAGTCCGGATATTATTCTTTAGTTAATATAAAATATAAAATTATGTATATAAAATTCGTTAATATAAAATATAAAATTAATGATCGAAAAGATTATGTATCATTGTAAATATATTTCCAGCGATCGAATTTATGTCGATCATTAAGTGTCGGTCATTAAAAGTCAAATTTCTTGTAATGTGAGTCAGGAGTCAAAAGTACGAGTCAAGTCCCAAGTCGGAATCCAGGTTCGGGATCAGGGGTTAAATCTCGAGTCGGGGTCGAATCTTATATTTGGAGTCAATATTAGGTTTCATGTCGAGGTCGAATTTTGGGATTAGGTTTCAAAGTGATAATTAGGGTCAGGGTTGGGTCTCGATCGAAAGCCAAATCCTGAGTTAATACTCAGGGTCGAGGTCAAGTATAGGTCAAGACCCAAATTAGCAGTTGGATTTCAGGTCAAGAGTCGGAGTCGGGGTTGGGGGTCGACTCCTAAGTTGGGACTCAAGATCGAGAGTTAGAGTTGGGGTTGGTTCATGGGTTGGAAGTAGGGGTTCGAATTCGGGGTCAAATCTCAAGTCGGGGATTTGGAGTAGGTGTTGGATCCCAAATTGGGAATTGAGGGTTGGGATTAGATCTTAGGTCGGGAGTCGGATCTCTAGTCTGGAGACAGGGTCGGGTTTTAGATTTTGAGTCAAGGTCAAGGTCGGGGCATGAATCAAAAATCGAGGTCGGGATTCGAATCTCAAATTGAGTTCGGATCTCAAATCGAGATTCAGGATTTGAGTTCCAAGTCAAGAGTCCAGGTAGGGTCTCGATCAGGA
>JBDJHY010239709.1:0-10864 GCA_039654485.1 Withania somnifera
GGGGATGAAAGGTTGTGCTAAGATTCACCTTAGTCCTCAAATGGAATGACTTCCAAAACTAAGAGGTAAACTGAGTACCTCTATCTGAAATAATGGACAAGGAGTTTGATAAAACCTAACGGTCCCTTGAATATAAAATCTAGGATAAACTTCAGCAGTATGGGAAGTCTTAAATGCTATATACAGAGTGATTTGGTTATCCTATGCACAATCACCTAAATAGATTCATACTATTGGTGAATATGGGCAAAACCATTAATAAAATCCATATTTATTACCTTCTATTTTCATGTAGGAATATCAAACTCTTGAGTCACACCTCCTGGTTTATGATGCTCACCTTAACCTATTCATAATTGGGACATTTAGCCATAAAATCTGCTATGTCCTTTCTCATACCATTCCACTAATAGACTTCTCTCAAGTCTTTGTATATTTTGGTGGAACCTAGATGAATTGAACACCTAGAAATGTTGGCTTTTGCTAAAATTTTCTATCTCAACCTATCAATATTCAAAATACGCAATTGTCACTGATAAAGAAACACTATCTCACTCTAGGGATAAAACCTCAACCTATTTCTTAAGGATAGTATCCTTTAGATTCACTCAACACTGGTCATTACCTTGCTTTTCTTTCACCTCCACTACTAAGGATGACATTGAAGCATTCTGGGCTACCAAACCACTATCATCTATATCAACCATATGAACACCTAGATGCATAATCTGATAACATTTGTAACCAATTCTTTCCTCTCATCTGCAACATGGGCTACATTACCCATATAAAATCTACTCAAGTCATCAGCAATAATGTTTACTATACCCGGATGGTAATACACACTCATAATATAATCCTTTAGAAGCTCTATCCATCTCCTCTAATAAAGTTCACTCTTTTTGGGTGAACACATACTTTAAACTCTTATGGTCAGTAAACACATCAACATGGACACTATAGATATAGTGTTTCTTCTTTACGGCAAACACAACAGTGGCTAGCTCTAGATTATGACTGAGATATTTCTTTTCATAAGTCTTAAGTTGTCTATATGTGTATGATATCACCTTACCATTTTGCATCATCATACCGCCAATTCCCATTATGGAAATATAACAATACACAACAAAACCTTATGTGCCCTTTGGTAAAGTCAATACAGGGGCCGAGGTCAACATAGTCTTAAACTCCTAAAAACGTTTCTCAGAATTATCAAACCATTGAAACCTAACCTTTTTTGAGTTAATCCGGTAAAAGGGGCATCAATTGATGAGAAACCTTCTATAAACCTCCTTTAGTAACCATCTAAACCTAAGAAATTCTAGATATCAAAATGAAAAGTAGATCTAGGCTAGTTCTTTACTACATTTATCTTTATTGGAGACCACATAAACAATAAAGGCAACTAACTTTAACAAGAATTCACACTTATAAAACTTGGTGATCAACTAATAGTCCTCAGGGTCTGCAAATCAATCAAGTGTTTTTTATGCTCTGCCTCACTTATGGAGTAAACTAGAATGTCATATATAAATATGATCACGAACCTGTCCAAATATTGCTTGAAATCCTAGATATTCATAAAAGTTAAAAGAGCATTTGTTAGACCAAAATAATATGATGTATTGAAAGAGGTCTTTGGAGTGTCACATTCTCTAACATTTAACTAATAATAGCTAGAGTTGAGGTCTATCTTGGAAAACAACTGGCACCCTGAAGCTGATCTAACAGGTCATCAATCTTGTGGATAGGATATTTATTCTTAATGGTGACCTTGTTCAGCTGGTGGTAATCTATACACATTCTGAGTGATCATCCTTCTTACGCACCAATAGAACTGGTGCACCTATGGGGATACACTGTACCTGAGAAACCCTTATCTGGAAGATCTCTTGACTAATATTTTAGCTTTTTGAGCTCTATTAGTGACATTCTATAAGGAATAATGGATATGGGTTGAATATATAGAAGAAGGTCTAATTTGAAACCTATCGGGTAGGTCCTCAGGGAAGACTTATGGAAACTCACATACCACTAGAACTGGCTAAAGAGTGCAGGTCTCATATATAGTCTCCTTAATCCATGTGAAATGGTAAATACAACTCCTGAAGATAAGCTTTCTGGCCTTAAGATATGAGATGAAATGACCTTTAGGCTCAGAACGAATACCCTCTCATTTAAAAATTGGTTTATTAAGGAACTAAAACTTGACCACTCGGGTCCTATAATTATTTGAATCATAGCATGAACAAAACAAATCCATACCAAATATGACATATAAATCTACCTATAATGACCCTCATGGTCATTTATGATAAATACGTAAAGTTTTGCATTATAGAGAGTTTCAACATTTTCCCCAAGTCACTTATGACTTTCTGTGACTGGTAGTTTGGATCCCTGATGACTCAATTGAGAATTATCTCAAATTACCTGTTTTAGAGTGTAAAACTAAGTGCTCATTGACCAAAGTCAACCTAACTGAAAGACGAGCTCAAAATTAAATTTTGATAATTTTGTGAGCTCCAGAATGCCAAACAAAGTCAAAATTTACTTTAAGTTTGTATTTTGGAGTTTTTATTTGCAATTTATGTTGAATTGTGGATTTTAGTTAAGTCTAAGTCCTAAATTAGAGCTTGGGTTGTAATGTAGTGTATGGACTGGAATTCTGATGCTTCTAACAACTTTGGAATGATGAATTTAGGATAGGGAGAGTATTGGTGTGTCTGTCAAAATGCTTGGGTATTTTTGAGTACCTTGGTGGAGTAGTGCATTTTTGGCTATCTTTGGTTTGGGGGGTCATTTGCATAACCTACCTCGGATGGCTATTTTGATGATTCCATTAGACCCTAAATGTCATTTCCATGTTGTTTACATATTTTTATTGTTGTAATTTGACTCAGGAAACTCATTTTATACCCCCTCAAAGTTTCCAACTTGTGTTGGTGTGCAATTGGAAGCACAGACCACCCCGGAGAGGGGGCGTCATGCCTACAGAAGATGCCCCAACGAGGACATCCCAACGACCCCTAGAGGTGCCCCAGTGGAATTTGCAGTAATTTTATTTAAGTTGCAGCCCTTCAGTTCCACCGTTTAGAAAACCCAAAGCATGACTTTTCTCTCATAAACCAAGGAATTAACCTGTGGAAAACCATCCTAATATCAAAGATAAAGTTCCCTAATAATTTCTTGCATCGTCCCTACTTCCGGTAAGTCCTTCTTCTCCTTTTTAATTCTTAAATCCTTGGGTTATTCCATTTATGAACCCTAATTGTTGAAATTGATAAAATCATACCCTAATCCATATATTATCGAGTAATTCTTCGTTATTTGAATATACATTGCTTCTATTATCAACTATTCATCAAAATTCCAATGTTTAATCCATAAAGGTTGAATCTTTAACCCCGTTAGGGTCAAATATGTTCGAGCTATTTTGAAGCCCTTCCCCCACTCAAATTATGCTTAGTATTGGAGCATGGGTTCCTCATGACGTTGGGGACCCCGTAGTAAAGTTTATTTTCCTTTCTAACGAGAGGGCCCCAAAAACCCCTTTTAGGCCCAGACTGGAACTTCGTATAAAATATACCGTTAAACTCGTATTAGCATATAGAATACTTTGACCAAGTTTTAGCTTATTTGGAGACCATTTGATATTCGTCGGGGTGCTATTCGCGAACTTACAATGCTTTATCATGGGACGACAGGTAGGCTCTGTGGGGCTATCTCTGGGCTTATAGCTTTAATAATTATACTAAATAGAATCTGTGGGTTGGGTAGCTAGGTGGATATAGTGATTCTGTACCATTCTATTGTCTATTTTATGTTGATATTTATGTTTTGGCATCCATTTGATATAGTGCCTTTAACTTAAAATTTGTTTAGAGATACATGTACAGGGCATAGGATATTGATATTACATGATCATATGTTTATATATATACTTGTTGATGTGTTGTGCATTCATGACACAAGAGGTTGGGCCTATGGCTCCAATGAGAGTGCATTGGAACTGGGTCAGTATCACTACCTGATTATTGACCCTGAATAGTCACCAGACATGACCTGTATACCCGATCCACCGCTGGCAATGCACCCACCAGTGTAGATACACTCAAGGGTACAAGCAACCGCTCACTATTAACACCGAATCTTGAAGAAAAATAAAAAGAAATTTAGGAGAGGGTAGAACCTAGATCAAACAAAGCTAGTGTAGGAAACCCAAATACAAACAACATATCAGTAACAATCGCATCGGAGGCCTCGGCCTCTGCCCTACCATGGATAGCTTAAAGCTGGCACTTTTCCCCCTTCCGTTGTCCACTTAATCCCTATCCCTACTTATGTCCACCCAGCCTCCACCCCTATCCCCTCAAAAGGCTGGCGGCCCACCTCTGACTAGTGACACTACCTGAAATGGTTGGACAGGTAGCATTGTGTAATGACCCTCATAGTCATTTATGAAAAATATTCGACGTTTTGCATTCTAGAGAATTTTGGTAGTTTCCCCAAGTCATTTATGACTTATTGGGACTGACAGTTTGGATCTCTGGCGACTTGGTTGAGAAATATCTCAAATTCCCTATTTAAGAGCCTAAAATAAAGTACTCATTAACCAAAGCCAACTTTCCTTCAAGAAGAGCTCAGAATTAAATTTCGACAGTACTGTTAGCTTCGAAATGCCAAACAAAGTCAAGATTAACCTTGAGTTGGTATTTCAGATTTTTCGTTTGCAATTTATGCTCATTTGTGAATTTCATTTAAGTTTAAGGCCTAAAATGGAGCTTGGGTGGTATCTTGGTGTTCGGAGTGTCGGATCAGAATTCTGACGCTTCCATCAGCTCTAAAATGGTGAATTTAGGATAGTTTGACCCTTGGTACACTTCCCAAGGTGTTCGTGCTCGATTTGAGTTGTTATGTGGAAAGTTAGAAATTTTCTAATTTTAGCTAAGTATTGGTTGAGGGTCAGTTTTTCTTAAAAGACCTCCAATGCCAATTTTCTCGATTCTGTTGAGTTCGGAATGTGTTTTTCACTTAAAATATATATTTGGTTTGTAAAAATTGAACTCTATTTTTTTTCGAAACCCCAGTTAAAATTTAGAAAAATTGCTGCTTTACTGGTGCAGCTTTGACTGATTTATCGAACAGGATCGATAAATTGGACACTCTGCCGAAAAATTGGCTGAACTAAAAAATCGGGTCAATTATTGATAAATCGGCAGGAGCCGATAAATCGGTCAATTTTTCGATGAATCGGTGCCTACCAGTGTCAGGGGTGCCAATTTATTGGCACTTTTGGTCCAATAAATCAGTACCTAAGGGTATTTCTTTAGTCTTCAACCCATTTTCGGGTTATTATTCCATCAACTTTTTCGTCATTTTATCTCTAAAGTTTGTGCGAATTATCTTGGAAACTTCCTCAAAATTCATAGAAAAGCTCCTTAAAGATCTTTTACATCATCCCCACCTTCGGTAAGTGATTTCATCCGTTAAATTTAATTAAAGTTAGAGTTTTTCCTCCATTAATGCCCTAGTCATGATTTCTTGATTTCTTCAATCATATCCAAAGTTATGTGGCAATTTCTTACTTTATAGGGTTATTATTCATCATAGTAACATTTCCTTTTCCGAATTCAACGTACAAATTCATAAAGGTTGAATCTTTATCCCTGTTTATACTCAATTTTGGTCAAGGGTATTCCCTTACTCGAATTGTACTCAATCTTAGAGCACGGGTTTCTAGCAACATTGGGAACCCCATGGTGATGTTTATTTTTAGTTCCGATGAGCGGGTCCCACAGGTCCAATTTAGTCTCAATTTTAGGCCCAGCCCGGAACTTAACTTAAATTATACTGTTAGACTCACATTGACATATGAGATATTTTTACACAAGTTCAGAGTAATTGGAGATCGTTTGATATCAGTTGAAGTAATATTCGTGAGCTTGCAACGCTTTATCGTTGGATGACAGGTAGGCTCCCTGGGGCTATCTCTGGGCTTATAGCTTTAATAACTGTACTAAATAGCATCTGTGGGTTGGGTAGCTAGATTGTTATAGTAACCTTGTGCCGTTCTTTCGTCCACTTACATGTTCGATATATTTTGGCATCCGAATTTATATGGTGCTTGTGACTTAGGAATTCTCCAGTAATAGTGCAGGGTATAGGTAGTTGTTATTACATGATCATGATATATATATATATATATATATTTACTGTTATGTTGTTTATGTATGAAACAAGAGGTTGGGCCTTTGGCTCCGATGAGAGTGTATTGGGGCTGGGCCAGTATCACCACACGATTATTGAGTCAAGGAGGCGAGAGTCTGATGTTTGTAATAATGATATAAATTAATAATTTGGAATATTCTAATAATAATAATATAGGTAATAACCTTTCAACTTTTTTAGACTTGGTATTATATCGAGCACCCGTTAATACTACTTTCACTTGTTTTAGCCCAGCCTTTATACCCTGGCACCAAAATTATCATTTGACTAATTAATGCTGGGACTTGAGACCGACTCCATTCGGCAGTGAGTACAGCAACTAGTACTTGAGTCTGTCGTCGTACGACAGTGAGTATAACTTTTTCACACTTATCGCACTACTGGTTATGGAGACTTAATGATACTCGATTTATTAAGGATATTGGTGATACCATTATACTGAGGCGTAGTATCCCAGGCTTGATGATATTATTGATATGAGGCATAAGATGTCAGACTATGAGACCCTTGAGGCTTTGTGACTTGGGATGTGAGGTTTTGATGACGTTAGAGATCGTATGTGGTGATATACCTCCATGGACCTTACCTCCGGGCTACGGCGATACGGGGGGGGTGGGTGGGAGGGGATGGGGTATAGGACAGAGGAGAGACATACCGGGTTTTGGGAATGATTTTTAATTCTTATTACTTCTGCTTTATCCATTCATATACTGTTTATTAAACTTGTACATTCCATAATTGATATAGTAGTCCTTCACTTCGGCTTCGGACTACGGGGTTAGTTCTCTTATTGGTGGTATAGTAGGTGCCCTCATGATCCGAGAAATCGGGTCATGACAAGAACATAGTACCCAGAACCACAGAGTGGACCCAAATATACTCTTGGATCCAGCACATATTAAGCAGAATATAACATTGAGTGAAAGCACTAAATATATTAACTCAATTGACATGAAGAAATAAAATATACAGCTGAGAATGGAACAAGTTTAAACATATAGCCACTCTCAATGTCTGAATGTCATACTACAATCAGAACTAAAGAGTTGCTATTACAAGTCCCTAGCTAGCTTGAACTAATACTAAAATAGATAATCTAGCAGCAAGATAAAGTCTGAAGAATCTAATTCGCAAAGTGAGGATTCACGACTATATTTAGGGATGCAATTAATCTAATCAACCACGTGCATATGGATGGTTAGTTGGATCCACATTATGATACAATGCAACATAAAAAAATGTGTAGTCAATAAATGAAATGTAATTGTATGTAAGAATGTAATGCAAGCATAAATTAAATGATATTAAGCTAATCAAATCGATGACCTAAATATATGACTGATATGTGTAAGAAGGTAAAATAATACATATTGATGCAAAAATATACAAGTCTGATAAATAATATTAATTCATTTAATACTGAAAGGAGAGATAAAACTCAAGTAAAAAGCTAAACTCAATAAATAAATAAAAAATGGTAAAAATTTAAAATTATAAATTATGTAAAACTTATTGGAGGCTGAACAAAAGGGGAAGTTTCTACAATTGACAATAAGCTGTGTGAGCGGTCATAGAGTCCAAAATATCACCCCATGATTGGGGGGAGGGGTTTGTCAACGGTCTATTGTCTAAAAATTTCTCCTAGTGGATCCAATAAGTCTGAACAATGTATGATTAGGCTAAATATCCTATGGTGGTACATAGTTCTGAAATTGGGGTATGTTGAGTTTGAATCCAATCGGTACTAATACTACTCTAAAAACATAAGACTCTGTTGATCATCGGGACATATCTTAGTACCCAACTGACCATGCAAAAATTAAATCTGACTATCTCAGTATATTTTAATTTCTTCAAAATCATATAAATACTATCCGAATTCGAATTTAAGGTATTTTGAACAACTTAACAAATTATTTTTAGATGACTTAAGTCTTTATAAGTCACAAAAATGAAGGATTCTCACTCTAAAAAGGTTTAACCATGAATCTAAGTGTCAAACATCAGTCACTACGATAATTCTTGCCAATTTAGGAATTTATGCATGAAAATGTATAAGCTTTCTTGTATTGAATTTAACAAATCATAAGAGTTTTCTTTTAGCCATGGAAAGACATAAAGATCATAAAAAACATGTACTGAACATGAAATATTCTGAACAACTAAACACACATGAATATCACTACATGGGTACAACCCTAACTCTATAGTTCATGAATTTAACTGAAATATAAAATTTTTGGAAACAAGATTAAAAGAGAACCCTGGTTGAAATCTCATATACCTGACTTAAAAACTTGACTAGACTTAATAGATGATATCCTAACTCTTTGATCTTGGGGATGAGAACCCTAGATTTTGAGAGAAATTGAGAGAAAAAACATAATTTTTCTGAGTGCCTATATGAATAAGCGGGTAATCTGATGGTTGGGTATTTATATTTCATACCCCAAAATTACCCCTGGATGTAACATGACTCTCAATAATCACAAGTGACCCTGAGCTAGCCATTTAATCATGCATTGATTATGAATCATTATTTAACAGTTCGAAAGAAGTAAGATAACATAATAAACCAACTAAAAAATTTATAATTAGTTATCAAAGAAAAGTCATGCTGAGACCCAATATGGGAAAAACTAAAAACATAAAATGACCCTAAGACTATGTATGAAAATTATCTAAACTGTCATGAGGAGTTACTGGGACAAATCCCCCAACTAAGCTCAATAAAAAAACTGAACTAAAAGATAAATGTAAAATCTAAGAGCCATGAAGAGGAAGGTCCTCGACTAGATGAGAACTCACTACTGACACTTGTACTGGTAACTGGATCATTGTGCTTGTGCGTGATATTTACATCTGTTCAAGCGCAAATACGGTCAGTACATTGAATGTAATGGTACACAGGTAAGTACATGTGTAATAATAATAATAGTATATATATATACAAGTTAAGTTATAAATAGGTAAGACTCAGGTTTGGAACTAAAACATGTACAATATCATGAAAAATTTAATTGTGCTATGAAATCATAAAAATAAAAAACATGTTGAATTACCTTGAGACTGAAATCCTACTGAGACACCATGAATACTAGAGTATCAAATAAGATAGACACTCAACTGTAAGGATCCATGTTATAAATTTAATAGTGTTTAACAGTTTTAAATGAGAGCAAATAGGGAATTTCTTATAACCGATATACGTCATGTAAGCGCATGACATCTATTGTTTAACCCCACACTAGTGAGTTTCCTTATACTTTTCCCAAAGTATAAAGGCTAAAGGTAATTGAATTTGATCCATCGTAAAAAGCCACTTGGGAAATTACTTGGTTAAACTGATAATTAATCTACAGGGGCAGCATAGTTGGGGTAAATAATCTCTTCAGTCCTAATACTCCTCCCAAATTATACATGCATATAACTTAGGCTCATAATAACTTGCAAACTAGTAAAGTCATAAACTTGCCTGTTCATGAATATTTTGTCATGATTGCATGATTTCATTATACTTGTTACTATTCAAAGATTTACAAGTTGAATACTTGAATTATATCATGTCACGATCTTTTAAATACTTGATACTTGAAATAAAACACGAGTCATGTAAACTTGAACAATCAAACCATGGATGTTCTTAAATTTAGGGTTAGTTTAGGACAAACTTGTTCATGTTCATGAAAATCATAATGGACATGTAAATCATGCCTAAATTACAAAGGATATATTGAAAGTCACAATTCATTAATTGAAAGTCACAATTCATTAACCCGAATACAAGAGCTTTCATACTTCTTAAAAATAAATTTGGACATGGGAACGAAAGTTGTCCACCATTGAGTAATCCTACCTACCTGATTAGGAGCAAAAAACCTAGATGGAACCTTGAGGAAGTTTGAATTTTGAAACCCTAGATTGAAGACTTGAATGCTTCTTCTCTGTTTCTTTCTTTCCTTTCTTGTTTTATATCCTAAATGGGTTTAAGTACTAGGGTCTTAGGTAGAATAAGAGTTAGGTATAAGGGTGAACATTATCGGTATCGGGCCAGGATGGAACTTGATGAACCAGTATTAGATCGAAATCTTCCCAACCGGGATGATATCGATACTAGGATGAACGGGGATGGGATTATCGGGATGGATCCCTGGTTCTGTCCTGTCCTATTGTGTACTAGGTCAGTTCCGGGACGTGATGAACTGGGTTAAGATTCTTTTTAATTTATTAAATATTTTTATTTTATAATTATTGTACGAATAATTTACTATTTTTTTTCAATTAATAATTTTGTAAATAGTAAGTTTAGGTTATAATTTTTTTAAAATAATGTTTATTTTTTCAGATTTGAAATTTATATAGCATACAAATTATATAAAATTTGAAAATTATATAACATATAAAATTTCATGTAGTAAGGTGAGTTTGTAGTATTTTTTATATGTTTTTCAATTTGTAAGTTATAATTTTTGTAACTTCTTTTTTATAAGTTTTGTATAACTTTACATTTTGTAAAGTTTTCTTTACACATTTCTAAGTTATAGATGATAAGTTATAACTTATTATGTAGATTTGAAGAGTTTTCTAAATTATTGTTTTGTAAGTTATTTTTCTAACTTTATATAACTTA